>PNEQ01030453.1:0-22113 GCA_003012365.1 Medauroidea extradentata | reverse complement strand
CCAACGACGCATGCAGGCAATACTAGAGGGAGCACCAGGAGTGGTGAGTCATGCAGATGACATCTTAGTATTTGGAACAACACGAGAAGAACACAACGCCAGAGTAGAAGAGGTTCTACAGAGACTACACAGAGAGGGAGTGACACTTAACAGACAGAAGTGTAGTTTTGGAGTGGAAAGGGTTACATTTTTGGGACATCTAATTTGCATATAAATTGTTTAGTTTCAATAAGTCTGTTGGTTTTCTTTGAGTGTATGTTCCAGTGACATTAGGCTTTTGAATGAGTGAAGAGAATTTGATCAGCACTTAACAGCTAAATATTTTGTGCTTGTGATGGGTGCCATATGAGTATGCCGCAGCATCGGAAAGAAGGGGCGGTATAATATTAAAAATGTACTTAATTTTCGACGTCGTAAAGGTCTGTGGTGTAAAGTGTGTGGAGTAATAATAAGACGGTACGTTCAGTTTAAACCAGGTAACAAGCTCTCACTGACTGTCCTCTTGTGGTATGATCGTTATAATGGAAGGTTTGTCAGTTTTCAACTTTATTTTACGTCTGCTATTCTCAGCAAAAAGGAGCTAAAATTTCGTCGAAGGTTACCATGGCATCATCAGAGTTCTGCCACCCAACTTATGATGCTTTGCAAAACATCTAAATAACCAGTCCGAATACCGGAACTCGTAGGCGTCCCGACCCATAAATTGAAAACACCTGGCGGTATCACCCCGGCCCGTCGATCACTTGATTAAACACCGTCTCTGTAAAGTCGTCCGGCGGCGCCTGAACTGACTCCCTGGGGCACCCCGGCCCGTCGCTATCTGCGTCTCAACGCCTATCTTCCGCGGCTAGAAAACATCTGCCCCAAAATATGTCAACAACATAGACATGCTCTTGTTTGGCGCAAACCTCCCTGTCGCTTGCCCTGTAGGCTTTGGTTCAATTGGGCCAATCAGAATCAGGAGACAGCTTCCGAAAGATGACCCCGTCCCTCCATCGATGACAGCAACTTCCTGCCATTGCCGTATTTATTGCATACATGTTTAATTTCATTCAGCTGTACTTTGAAAAATACCCTACATGTTTTTTCTTAATTCATAAAATGTCTCATATTGTAACTATTTAATATTTGTATCTTAAACACAATAGGCTGGCTTTCCTCCCCTCTAGTCCGGCAGCTAGGGGGTTACATGAGCGTTAGTGGGGGCGAGAAGGCCCAGATGCTTGCGCCTGCTATTTTCACAAAGACAAAACACATACATTTCTGTTTTTCCTAAATAAAATTCTGTACATAGAGAATATCGGCATCCTGACACTATGACGAGAAGAATGAATCGTCGTGTGACATGTTTATTATTATCTATGTAATTTATGATAATTGCTTATAATTGATGGCTATTACTCTTATAAATTAGGGTGGTGACCACATGGCAAACCAGAATTTTTTATGTCAGCACAAAGATTTCCCCTTAAAAGCATAATTTATCGTCAATAATATTACCATTTTTCGAAAGCAGTATATTCAAATTTTTGGCCTGGAAACTCCTGAAATAGCTCCATTTTGCACCTAGAAATCTAAATTTTTCTGGGGGAGGACCCCCTGGACCCTCCCCCATTTATGGTTTGCGGTATGTCTATATATATACTTCTAAAGGTATACTACCAGCCCCACTAAGATAATTGCTTAAATTCACCACTGGGATCAGGTCCTGGAAGAAACCTTTATAGCAGCCAACAGCCTGCTAGAGGAAATCATTCTGGGACATCCATGGCTAGAAGTCCAGGCCACAATCATTGTCTGCAGTCATGGGCCTTTCTACTGGGGCATTCAGAACATACCATCTCCTTGCTACACTTGTTAAGGGCTATCCCACAGCAGACAATAGAGAGTTGAAGCCTTAACTCTAAGACAAGCCTGACCAAATAACAACCTTGGGGAATATCCTCAATGACCATCATAAGAACAAGATGCTTGATGCATTGTTCAGGGCCCACAGAAGTCGAAAACCGGAAGATCGCAACTTGAAGGACTGGGATAGAGTCATACAGCCTGAAATGCCTACGTAGGCTGACAAGAATGAAGCTGTGGTACAAGCATTCCCTGCTAATATCTATCACCAGGGGTTTACTGACGAGCAACGTCTAGATACCAACATCGCCAAGAACGTACAAGGTAAGCCCCAAAACTACCGAGATGAGGGAGGTTACATTAAAATACATAATGATGGTGACGTGCCCGAATGGAAGCTTTGGGTACCACTCATGCTAAGGGTCAGTCTATGAGCCTACTGCCACGACCACCCTCAAGCAGGGACTGCCTATCTGGGATAGTATATGCGACGATGTGAGAGACTATGACTCACAACGCTTGTCATGTGCCACCACTAAAGCATATGGGAAACCACAAGTAACGCCACAACCCCGACGACCTACCATGCTGTATGGCGTACAATTGCAGTTGACCTCATGGGGATGTACCCCACGTCACACTGCCGAAAGAGATACTTGCTGGTTGCCACCGAGCTCTTTTCAAGATGGGTCGAGGCGTACCTGCTGCCAGATGCTGAATCCACTACAATCTTCCACACATTGGATGAAGAGTTCTTCGCCAGATGGGGCTATCCAAGAGCCATATTGACCAACAGTGGTGACCAGTTTAAAGGTGGAACGTGGGCCTCCTCCTCCTGCAGGTAGGGCACGGAAACTTGGTAAACTCTGGATTACCATCATCAAAGGAACCCAACAGAGTGCCGGAACCAGCAGATGTAGAAAGGCCTACGGGTCAGGATGCAACAGGACCATCATAATTAACACACCTATATCCCATAAATCCTATTTAGCCTACGCGGCTGTCGTAACAACGCAACAGGAGCGACCCCTAGTGAGATACTGTTCGGACTATCTCACGCCCATATGAATGGGAATGGGAAGAGAAGCCTATTGACTTTCCAGATATGTCCGCGATGCTTTGACAAATACTTTCTATTCGGGGATCGCATTGTGAATGCGATTTTTGACATAATGATATCATAGAAGTCAGCTGATTGGCTGACAAGCTATTTTATTTGCGTTGCGTTTATCGAATCGCGTGTGTCGTGCTATTGTGATTACAGCCTTACAAGTAATGTATTGTACTACATGAGCATGCTTGATATGCACTAGTTTGCTTCCGCATTCTAGTCGTTGTATAAATGACTAGCAAAGCGCCCGCGGCTTTGCTGGTGTGTGTTATTCAAAACAGAAAGTATTTGCTTTCATTGAAAAACCTCTTTGTACACCGTATTGGTAGTTGAGTCATCAAGTGTTAGACTGACCAAGCTGCTAGTTGAGTTGACATGAACAGCAGTCTTAAGTTTGTCCCTGTCACTAACAGTGACTCTGCCTTGGCCTTATTTACAGCTGAAAAGCTGAAAATGTAGGGTAATTACAGACACTTAAATGTAAGCGGGTAATCGAGTGAAATACATAGTTTACATGGTATGAAGACTGATTTCCCCCGAGCACGAAACCACTGGTGATGGTGCCTCAATAACATCTTTGTTATTCTAAACCATCACTTCAAGTTGAGTGATATTAGGAAGTTTTGGCAGGATAATGTTTTGCAGGAAAATAAACATATATTTGGTGCCCCAACCTTTAGGTTTGTCAGATGGTATATGTTGGCTGATGCTGTCGAGGAACTTTAGTGGACAGAGGACTGTATAATCAATTTTTACCACTTTTGAACGACTTTATCCTAATTGCATTAATTTCATCTGCCTTGCAGTTTTTGTGTGTCAGAATTGCACATTTGCACAGCCTTTAATAGAATTTGAGCCAAGAACCTCCGCAACAATTAACCGGAGCTACAAACCGCTGCGCCATATAACGTCCAAATTATTCACGAAAATTAATCCAAAAAATAAAAATTTTATTTCCTACACTTATAGAGGTTGTACAACTACACGTCTCGATAGAACTGTAGGATTAAACTCCTGTATAATTTATTTCTCGCTGGTCTTATTTGCTTTTTAGATCGTCTGCCTAAAAATTTACAAACTAAGTTTTCATCTTAATAATTAAGTTATCTTATAAAATAAAAAAAAATTTCTACTTGTTAGATAAATATTATCAGCTGACGGAAAACATAATTTTTGCCATTTCATCCCTTTAGGTGTCGAATTTAGAAAAAATCTTAATTTCACATTTTAATATTTGTACGAGTATCCAAGTGAAGTGAAAATCTTCATGATAGCACGTTCAGTCAAAACAAAATCGATCATTAATTAAAGAACACACATCACCCCTGTAAGTACTGAGAGTTCGAATTAAAAAAAAATTAAAACTTATTTGCTGCCACTTACTTAATGCCCTTTCACATAATAAAATTTGGTTCAATTTTCTTTAAAATTTATTGAATTCAATTCTTTGAATGTCAAGTGAAGCAATGCTGACGTCATAACCGCGGCCATTTTGCTTTCAATTTATTGAATGTCATGAATTTCGTTGAAGATGTTCATTTCGAACATGTTTGAAACTTTCTTGAATCAAATATTTTAGAATAGAAAAAAGGTTTTCCTAACATTATTTATTAAAAGAACATATTTATTGTTTTCTGCATGCGGAATATACAATATAAAAAATAACTACGAGCATGATTTATTTTAATTTATGTGTACGAAAATAATAATAAATTTTGTATTGACCGAACTAGGTATTTTGTCGTGTGAAATGGCCTTGAATCATCATCCTCAACCAAAAATAAAAGGAATATCTCGAAGGGTTCGATTTGTATAGTTGATTTATCTAAAACACGTTCAAGGTCTTTTCACTTCCTAAGAGACTTAATTTCGAAAAACCCTTGAATCACATTTTACACTATTTTATCGGTGTCTCTTGGACGTAAAAAACGCGACAATAGCCCGCTGGATTCAAGCTATATCGACGATTAATTGAAAACACATTTCATCCCTTTTCATCTCCTTAGGTGAGGAATTTCGAAAATCGGTGAAATTGCCTTTAAAGTACTTGAATAAACATTATTCTTAAACAGAAATTACGTCGATATGTTAATTATCAATGGGGTCAATAAATATCGATTGTGAATCGAAATCACATTTTACCCATTTTTACCTCTTTGGGTCCGAATTCAGAAAATATATTTAAATGATATTTTGCATATTTACATAAGCATCAATCTAAAGCTGAGAGCACTTTGAGGTTTCAAGCGGTTCGATTGATATGGAGGAATAGTCGTAAACATATTATTATATATTAGGTGTTTTAACATGTGTTCAAAGAGCTCCGAAGTCTTGTCAGAGGAGACTGAAGGGAAACAAGTTTACATTTGCCTGTATTTAGGAACAATGTCCTGCATTCGCCCGGAGATATTTTCGTTTGAGAAACCCTGGGAAACCAAATTCAGGTTGGCCAGGACCACGGCCGTGTAAGAACTGGCCTGGACGCTCGCATGGAAACCTGACCTCCTTGTTTGGCTGCAGTTCACCAAGTTACCGAGAGTGTTGTGCGTCTTGGGCGCTGCAAGCAGGGCGGCCGGGTTCAAACTTCACCCACTTCCCTCCAACTTTTTTTCCAGTGTTTACATTATAAAGATAAACAATTTATCGAAACGTATTTTTATCAATTTGTGAAATACTTTCTTCGCTCACAATCCTAAAGCATGGCTCCAGCAACCTTCATTTACTTTTTAAGTTTGAGCCCGACCGCCCTGATTACAGCGCCAAAGACGCACAATATTCTCGGTAACTTGACGAACTGCATCCAAACAACAAGGGGGTTAAGCAAAATACATTGGTAGATAGCCGAGTGTTCATGACCTGTACTTTTACGACCGTGCCCAGGGCCGGAAATCAAACTCGGAGTCTTCCTCTTTGCGAGGTTAGGGTGTCACCACTGCTCCACCTTTCGTTGACTGTCCTACCTTTCGTTCTAAGCCAGTGTTTTATGTACAGTTCTCAATAGCTCGGATTTGTCTTGTTTTAATGAGATAACCTTATTAGGGGGTGATCTTTCTCGTTTCTGCCCAGCCTTTTAGCGCGTGTATGTATGTACGTGTACACACACACACACACACACACACACACACACACATATATATATATATATATATATATATATATATATATATATATATATATATATATATATATACATATATAAATTGCTTTCTTTTGGAAGGACGTCATTCATAGGAAGCCAACATGAGGGAAACAGTTACTGATGCCATTTAAAACACATCCCATATTTATCTTGTTTGTAGCTGACAGTAGATATTACTGACTGATGCCTTTCCAACGCCTATAGTTATGTTTATATGTCTGTTGATCAGGGAAAAATGGACGTGTAATTGTTTAAATACTGACTGATGCCCTTTCAAGCCAAGTTCTCTCTCTCTCTCTCTCTCTCTCTCTCTCTCTCTCTCTATATATATATATATATATATATATATATATATATATATATATATATATACACACACACACATACGCGCGCATACACACACACGTGTGTGTATATATGTGTGTGCGTTGCATAATTTTTAAAGCGAATGTTATGTTGCTATCGCAGCGTTAAGATAAAGAGTTAGAACAAAAGTTTTCCAGTTGGACGTGAATCGGTCAGCCACACAATTAATCTGTATCTGGGTAGAATTACAATATGAACGCTATCACGTGGAGTGGATCGCGGGTAACGGGCGATTTAACAGAACGAATAATTAATTCGAACGTTGTTTCTGACAGCGATTGTGCGGGACGCTGACAGGCGGTGCGCCGTAGCAAAGGTATGCAAAATACGTTTAAACGGGCATGCGTTTCATTGCTCCTAATGCTATCATCCATTGAAGGGGCGAATAAAATTTCACTCGTTGTTTTGGTTGGTAGCATGTTCCAAATAAAGCTTTAGTCCAACATTTTGACTCAGAGCGTGAAACAAACCGGCAAAAAAAAAAAACCTGGAAACGTGTCATATAACTTGTTAACTTACAGCAAAATAAATTGAGAAAATAGTGTAGATTTTTTTTCCGTGTCTGATACTTCTATACAGCTGTAATATATACCGAGTATTTTAAAATAATCACTTAAATGAAAAAATAGCAAATTTGAAGAAAATAATTGTGTTTATTAAGGTTTTCTTTACTAATTACTGATACATTTTAAAAGGGACAACATTTAATTACTCGTGTGTTTTGACAGATTTTCTTCAGTTAAATAGTACTTATTATTTAAGAAAATTTTTAACAATATTCGAAAATAAGATTATAATTCCAATATATTTAACGCAAATCATTATGTCAAGAAATGACTACTGACACAAAACATCACATCACTGAAAAACAATTAGACATCACTTTGTGCAATTATTATAACATGTGGTATCTCTCTATATAAGAGAGAACTCTGCAGCCCAAACCACTGGACCTAGAATCGTGACATTTTTTGTGTGATTTCCTCTCAGGTCGCAGGCGAGCACTAAGAAGTGATTTTTCGAAACTGACTACTAAGGGGGTCAAATGGGGGTGAAATGTATTTTCGAAGAAACGTCAATAGAGTTCGAACCCGACGACCTATCACCGTGATGTTTACTTTATTAGGACACAAATACAAATCCATACTAGCCGGTCTCAGGATTATTCGTAATTCAACATTTAAGGGGTTAAAATACCTGAAAAGTGTTTTCAATCAGTTATTGATATCTATCGTATACTTTGGGATAGAGAGTTGGTTTTGACTTCAAAATCTTACGCAAATTTCGAAGAATTAGTTTTAGGATTTTTCGAAATTCAACTTTCAAGTAGTAAAAAGGGGTATATGTTTTTTTAAAAAAGAATTGTGTATATAACTGGAACACAATTGGATATCGTCGTGAATTTTACTTCAAATGGCTATATGCATTCCTGGTAATGGTTAGTTTTACAAATCTTGAAAATATATCTTTGAACTATTCTAAAAAATACAGCGTAGCCTGTGAATATGCGGTTTCTGTGATTGCAAGTACAAATGACTAACTCAGGACTCCAAGACGTTTCGAATTTGATAATTAAGGGGTGAAAATACGTTAAATGGGTTTTTGATTATTCCTTATATCTATCGAACCAATCGAGACATCGAAGTGCTCTTTTCTTTAGATTTATGATTATGCAAATATCTAAAATATCATTAAAATATATTTTCAGAATTCGACCCCAAAGAGGTAAAAAAGAATAAAACGTGTTTTCGGTTCAGAATCGATTTATATCGACCCCGTTGATCTTTTATATAGCGACGTGAATTTTGTTTAACATTGATCTTCACTCAAATACCTGAAAAGCAATTTCACGAATTTTTGAAATTCCCCAGCTAAGGAGGTGGAAAAAGGTGAAAAGTGATTAAATGTGTTTTCAATTAATAGTCGATATATCTTGAATACAGCGGGCTATTGTGTTTTTAACGTTCAAGAGACACGAGTAAAGTAGTCTCAAATGTGATTCAGAGGTTTTCCGAAATTCTATCTCTTAGGATGTGAAACGACAAGGAGTATGTTAAGATAATTCCTCGATATCGAACCCGTCGAGATATTCAGTATATTTTTCCTTCAGGATGATGATGAGGTAAATGGCCGCAAAAAAGGTTTTTAGATTTATAAATTCGAACTCTCAGTACTGTACAGGATGATATGTGTTTTTTTAATGAATGATCGATTTAGATTCGACTGAAAGGGCTTTCGTTGTGATTTTCACTTCGCTTGGATACTTATACAAGTATATAAGATGTGAAATTACGATTGTTCGGGATTTGATACCTTAAGGGGTGAAAATATATAACATTTATTTTGTATCAGTCGATTATACTTATCTAACCAGTAGAAATATTGAGGCGTTGTTCGCGTCGGAATGATGCTTACGCAAGTACCTAAGAAAATTATGCAAGTTATTTATTTTATAAGATAACTTTATTATTAAGAAGAAAACTTAGTCTGTAAACTTTCAAAGCAGATGATCCGAAAAGCAAGTACAACCAGCGAGAAATATATTATACAGGATTTACATTTCATTCTACAGTTTTATCGACACGTGTTATTGTACAACGTCTATAAGCCTTGAAAATTATTGTTCTATTTTTATATTAGTTTTCGTGAATAATTTCGACGTTATGTGGCGCAGTTGTTTGTAGCTCCTGTCTATAGTTAGGGAGGTTTGGGCTCAAATGCCTTTAAAGGCTGAGCAAACTTGCAATTCTGACACACTATTACTGCAAGGCAGGTGAAATTAATGCGATTTGGATGAAGTCGTTCAAAAGTGGTAAAAATAGATTGTACTGTTTTCTATCTACTGAAGTTCCTCGGCAGCATCAATCCACGTGTACCATCTCATAAACCTCAAGGTTAGGGCACTAAATAAGTTTATATTTATTCGAAACACTATCACGCCGAAACGCCCTAATGGCATTTAACTTCAAGTGAAGGTTTTGAAAAAGAAGTATGTTATTGAGGGCACAATCACCAATGGTTGTGTTCAGGGAAAATCAGTCTTCACACATTATAGAGTCTGTAATTACCTCACAACGTCAACTTTGCTGTGAGTATAAATAAGGTCGAGGCGGAATCGCTGTTGCGGCAGAAGCAAACTTAAAACTGCTTTTCACATGGACGGCTATAGCTACTTGTCCTGCTGCAGTTACCTCAACCAGCACCTCGGTCATTTTAAACACTTGATGACTGAACTACCTATCTGGCGTACAAAGATGTTTTTTCAATTAAAGCAAATAAAATATGCTACGAGTATCACACGCGAGCAAAGCCACGGGCGTACTGCTAGTCATTGTATGTGGACAAGAAGACCGCACTTCACCGAAATTGCTTCTGAGAAGCAGACAGTTATTTTTTTAGTAAGTTACCGGTAATTCGTAATTGTAGGAAGTTTATCTCGTTTTATTCGGTTGTGAAACCTTTGTTAGTATGTCTGTTATGACCGGTTATGGCACCCGACAGTAAATTGACAGGACTTTGGATGTTGTATGAGTATGATGAAACATTATTCACTTACCATCTAATAGTTGGGAACGATTTGGTTTCCTACGACGAATCTCATGTAAGCGAAGAGAAGGGGTCAACATCTAATATCGAAATCTGTAGCATTTGCGAGGGTGTAATGAAATGAGAATGGAGAAACACAGGATGATGGGGCAGGGGAAGCGATAGTTTCTCTAGAAAACACCCAACCGACGGTATTGTCCGGCATGATTCCTAAATTAGAAACTGGGGCTGACCCCGCAGAGAAATGAACTCGAATGGCCGTGGTGAGACACGAATGGTCTGACAACATTTACATGCCCACGGCCCCGGGGACCTTCAAACCAGCTGGAAACATTCTCATCAAACAGCTGTTGCTTGTCTTCTATGTACCTGATACTGTTGCTAGTGTTTTTGCGACAATAATTTTTTTTTTAAATTTAAGCTAGAGAAGGTATGAAAAAATTTGTTTGGCTGATTTGTTTGAAATTATTATTTTCCGAGATAGGCAATTTTTTTTTCCAAGACAAGAAAATATACAGTTTTGACTAAAAATTCAACTAACCACAATTTCGTTAGTTACATAATTAGCTGCCTTGAAAGAAATAAACAGCGTTAGTGGCAAAATTAAACAAAATTGCGAAACACACTTTTGATATTTGTTCTCGTTTAGGCGTAAAAAAACAATATTGCTAAAAATGAGAAACAAGAAGAATGAAAATATTCGATGACCGTCGCATTATTTGAGCAGGTCTCATATCACTATTCCTAGCAGAATTGTCTAGTTATAAGTGGTTCGGGTTATAAGTGAGCACTCAAAAATGTCCTGTTAAATTTCTATTTTCAGCCAATTCGTATCTTCCCGCACGTAACGGCTCACGACGGCACATGTTTTAAGCTGCATTCACAACCACGACTTAGCGTACGTGCGTACGTACATAGTCAAAGATGTTAGAAGGGTCCAGATGGAGCATGTCGCCGGGAATTGTAACCAAACAAACGCTTGACGTGGCTGGTATCAATATGGCCAACTGATTAAAAAATTGAGGAAATATTAGTTAGGAGATGTGTAAACAGGGCTAAAATATAGAGTTTTCAACCTAAAATATCAATTAAAGAGTATAATACATTGATTTACCATAAAAAATACCAGTCTGATGTGTACTTTTGAGGTTAAAGCAGTATGGCGACAGGCAAATTTGGTGGCTACCTTCCCCCCCCCCCCTCTTGGCGTCCCACCCCACGCTATCGTTCAGACCTTATGCTATCCCCGTGTACATAGTATAGTTGATCAACTTTCTACTTCGTGCGCACGTACGCTAAGTGGTGGTTGTGAATGCAGCACGTGCACATGTAAGACTCACTTAAATATGAATTTATATTGAGAAATTATGTACACTCGGCCACACATAAAATGTCGCCTCTCTACAGGCCAAAAATTTGTCCAAGTCCCACTTCGGGTATCTTCGGCAGCGTACAGAGGCACACATCGAAATCGCAACAACCCAACGAGCTCCTCACGACACTCTCGTACCGTTCTTGAGACGCAGGTTCGAATCCCGTTGATTTTTTTATTTCTTTCCCCACAGATACAATGTATTAAGAATGACAATGTTCAAAATGAAATAAGTATTTGTCATGTACTTCATTTGTAATTATCAAAAACCCAAAATATAATGTAACGTTTATTCCTACTATTACGTTAATAAAAACCGAAGATAATTGTCGTAAGTTTGCGAACAAAGATATCCGTGTGGTATTCAGGTAAGACCAAATAATTAACAGAATATTTATTTAAAACAAAGAAACCAAAGAGTTGTAACTTTAAACCATCATAGTATTTTTAAATTGTAAGTTACTAATATTGTCATAAGAACATTACAAATTATGGATTGTTCACACTGGCATTTTTATCGTTTAATAATACAACAAAACGAATGTCACGGTTTGTTTTTTACAATGTGATATTATGTAGCACGATGCGTTTAAGATTCTAAGTAAAGTAAGTTATTTCCGTTAAATACTTACACCAAACTTATAACATACTATACGTCATTTCAATCGTCATAAAAAGTAAACAATAAATTACAGATCACGTCAAGCGGTTCGCAGTAGACAGTTATACTATATAAAATGAAGTGTCCAGACACACTCACTCACTCACACACTCACTCACTCACTCACTCACTCACTCACTCATCAACGCACAGCCCAAACCGCTGGACCTAGAACCATGCAATTTTGAGGGAAGCTTCCCCTTGCCGCGTAGGCACCCATTAAGAAAGGATTTTTCGAAATTTGATGATCGATGGGGTGAAAAGGGGTGAAATATGTTTTAAAAGAATCCTTGATATCTCATTAACTGGGAATGCTATCATAAATTTTTTATCTTCATAATATTACCCAAGAAATGCATATTCGGAAAATTTTCGATTTTGCGAAATTCGAAAATTAAGGGGATGAAAAGCCGTAAAATGTGTTTTTCATTAATCCGTGATTTCTCCTAAACCATTTCAGATAGTAAGGTATTTTTTTAAAAAATGATGCTTAAGTAAATACCTAAAAAGTATTTCACAATTTTTCGAAATTCGTCTTTGAAAGCTCCTAAAACAATAAAACTTTTTGTTTTAAATTAATCCCGCTTATCTCCTAAACCAGTGGAAATACTGAAATGATTTTTGCTTTAAAATAAATCTTACGTAAATATATAAAAAAAAGTAATTTCAGGATTTTTCGAAATTCGTCCTTGAAAGCTGTTAAGAAAATGTGATTTCAAATCATTATCTGTACCGCTTACACCCGTTGAGATATCGAGATGATTTTTTGATAAGAATGAAGCTTATGTAAATATCTACGAATCAGATTCAGGTTCTTATGAAATTCGAAAATTAATTAGGTGAAAAGCAGTAAAATGTTACAGTCTCACGAGAAAAGAGAATGATCACGGATAAATAATTCAACAGTCGTTTCTTTTTGCCAACCTACTCATATATAAACCCTCCTTGGACTGTAGCCAATACATACGAAAGAATTATCACGGCATGCCTTTAACATTCACTCAGGTATTGTATAAAGTTTGTGGAGTGGAAGGGGCGCAGTTACGGGTTCGTATCCCGTGCAAGACTTTGCGATGGGAATTACTATGACATCACACGAGCATATTGCGCGCGCTCTTTACACTGAGCTAAGACAGTATTATAGTTCACTGTTATTGAGTACGCTAGCTGTTAAATGCTTTCATCGCATATTTTATCCAGAGTTACTGTTTACATTACATAATTTCACGCGGGCAACGCCGCAGCCGGCGGCTAGTATATTTTTTTTCCAAAAAAATTGTGCATTTTGCATAATTTACTACAGCGTGTTGCGTTCATGCCCAAAAATCAATTATCGGTGCTGATGATTCAAGACTATTTTAAATACCTTTGTTATGTTTTTACGTAATGTTCAAATAGCCTTATTTACAACTAGTAGCCTGAATAAAATACACATGATTATTCATAATTTATAACATTATTCAAGATTAACACTACACCGTACGTGTTAGCTTTGAGTGGAATGATGAGATAATTATTTTTGTAAATTGCAATTAGAACGTTAATTAAAATAGTTGATAAGGGTCGATAATTGGAATGTCAATTTTAATAACTTTTATTTTATAGGACCTCTTTGCCAATGAATTAAACATATTATGTTACTTCGGTAACCTGCAATGTTGGGTGTTTCTTCCATCGTGACTTAATTAAATTACTTTAGAAAACAAAGCAGTCCAGTAACATTTTAAACACACATATTTATTCATAAAATGCTTTATTCGCTTGCACTGATCAGAAGTTCCATAATTGCGCCCTTACCTTTTGAAATATTGTTTGTTAAAGTATTTTTAATATATTAATTAAATTGATTGCACATTTACTAATACATGCAAGTGAAGTACATTTAGACAGATATAACTTGCTTCGTTTAAGTAATGTATCAATTTCGTTTGTATTTCATGTGATAGTAGCTTTTATTTACTATATGTATATAAACTTCTTACATGTTCATCTATATCAATATATTTCAGGAGCTTTGTTCGTAAAATGAGGAAATCTTACAACATATCAGATGAATAAAGTAATATATTTTTGTAATGAAATATTTACATTTCAATATTTCCTATGTTTGTTGACGAAAATGTAAGTGGATAACAATTCACCCGGTGTTTAAAGCAACTGAAATAAACGTCAGATTTATTTTATTTATTAATACTGCAATGGGTTATGCTTTTGGCTACAATTATATTGTTTGAGTACTTTCACTAAAAAGCTATGTAAAACCCGAATAGTTTACGTCAATTTTATAATAATGCATGTATTTGAACTTTATTGTGGATCGGCGATTTGCATTTAATATGGCATGGTTAATTAGATTTGAACGCTTGAAGCCAATGAGACTTTTTCACAAATTTTACTCAGATCATCTACGTTATCAGCATGGAAAATTAAGCCCACAAAGGTGAACTTTTTGCATCTGCAGGTGATTTGAGGTAACTACAGCCATTAGAAAATCGTACATTTGAAACGCTGGCGAAAACATTTTCTCACAAAACAGCTGCATCTGTGACGTCTTCCTTCAGTACACCAGCCGACACTTGGCGGGTCTGAAACAGTTTGTTTTGGTCGGACATATGGCTTATTTATTTAAATTGTGTTTTGGGCCAGTGCGTACGGTATAAGGATTTATTCTGGTCTCAACACACTTTTGAAATAGTTACTGCGTGCTCAGAACGTCTGAAAAATAGCTTCTATACACCGCCATTTTGGAAGGAAAGAAAACTTACATATTCGCTTAGATAATAAGTAGTGTCCTTCTCTCCAAATCTGTTTATATCTTCCTCAGCAGAATTTTGTTTTCCACACACATTTCTACTGTTTAAAACACGGGTAAATATTCAGAATTACTTTAATATAGCTGTTTTCATGTGTGTAATATGTGTGCCTATATCTAAATGAAACTTCTTTAACGAAATATCCATTCTATTATTTTCATATTTCGCCTTGTACTTGAGTGTGAATTAATTTTTAATGAATTTTAAATTTCATACGTGTAGCCCATTGTATTTACATATTGCAACATTGAGACATTGTTGAATAATGGCCAGTATTACAAATAAATAAAAATATACAACATGCTCATTACACCTGTTCAAAAAATGGCACTTGAATAACAATCCAGCGTTACTTTGCGGCCTTGTGTTTATAACTCATTTTTCCAGGATATCATGCATGCATTTTAACACCGAGCTATGTAATGCATATAAAAACGCGAACGAACATTTAAAGTGGAACTGTTGGGTAACGAAGATATCGTGTACCGTAATTAACGGACAAGTTGTATCATATACTGCATAACAAGCTGCTAATACAGACGTCCTGCACTTCGCTCCATAGTTCGAGTAATGGCGCACAATACACAGTCAGTATGTGACCGTGTTGTTGCTCTAGTAGAAGAGGGAGGTTTTGCAGCTAATCAAGCTGGTGAACATTACGGCGTGTCATCTCGGACTGCGCACAGGTGGATCAAACAGTATAACGGGACTGGTCAAACTAGTAGGAGCCAAGGTACGGGGTTAAAACGTGTTTCTAATCGGGAGCAAGACACAGCTTTAGTTACTTGCTCTCGAAGATATCCATTTATTAATGCATTACAACTGAAAAGGACGGTCGGTTTTCCCGGCAGCACCCAAACAATACGAAGAAGATTAAAATTTGCTGGTCTACATTCCAGTAGAGCTGCTGTGAAAGAACTGCTGTCTGACGACTATAAAATATACAGGCTTGCATTTGCCGTGTTAAGTTCTGATCGTGGTTGGAATGATGTAATTTTCTCAGACGAATTAACTTTCAGCTCGGCTAATAACGGGCCTGTGTTAGTCTACAGGCCTAAATGAAAGTGACACGATGCGAGATATATTTCATCTTGTCGTCGCTCTGGAAGAGCTTCTGTGGCATGTTGGGGCTGGATGTCATCATATGGAGCTGGGGTGCTCCATAGAATCGCACGACGGCTTAACAGTAACAAATATATACATATAATGAATGATATAATGGTTCCAAGAGTCAGAATGCAAAATCCCGAAGGAGTGATTAAATTTCAAAAAGATTTGTCTCCCATTCACACAATTCAACGTGTAGGATTGGTTTTCAAGACAGCGATATATAGACTGTATTAATTGGCCTCCTCGGTCACCAGATCTCAATCCAATTGAGAATATTTTGGCAGAGTTAAAACGCACAATGACAGAAAACTGGCCAGACCCCCCCCCCTTCCTCTCGCAAGATGTTCTTTGGGGCATAATTCTTAACGCTTGGGAAGAACTTGCTAGGAGAGAAAGCTATTTTAGACGTATAGTAGACTCTATGCCAAGACGTCTTACTTCAGTAATGGAGTTAAATGGTAACTAGACCCTATACTAAAAACCTTCGTCCTTTATCAGTCCTTTCCTGGAATACATCTACGTACTCAAAATGTTTGTTTAATGTTTTTAGGGCCATGAAAACAAAATGGTTCCTAAATGTAAATATATGTAAGACCAAGTTCTTACGTCGGATTTGAACCTCGGTTTCACTGGGAAGTTTACACACTGGGTCACGACACTTATGAAAACTGTAGGTATAAGAATGCAACAATTGGGTATAAGTTGTAAGATATCACATGATGGCACTGCAACCAAATAATAAGATTGCAATATGTCCTGACAGCTACTGTTTACTTAACATAGAGAACTGATGTATTGGATAACTATGTGAAATAACAATTCTGATATTAATAAGTGAAGTTTCTTTCGCACGTTCTAATGTGGATCATATAATTTAGGTGGACGGGTTTACTGACTCATTCACAGTCAAACAGGAAGAAAAGAAAACGACTTTGATGTAGAAATATCACGAATACAGAAATTCAAGTATTATATTTTAAAACAATATATTGCTAAATCATGTTCCGATGATTTCTGTTGTTTATGAATATTGTTCTGCATGTTTATAAAACATAAGTGTTGGTAGGGAAGAGGAGTCTCTCCTATCTATTCCCTATTCCACTGTTTCATATATGCAATAAATACAGTCACTATGATAAAGAAGTGTAAGGTTGTTTAGGGCCTACTTGCATATTATTCGAAACAAATATGCATTTTTCTTCAAGTGGAACTGAATAGTTTTTCTTTTGTTTTGTAATTTAGCAGCATTAAAATCGATGCGTGTCTGGTCAAACAATTGTATATAATGCGGAATAAATAGTATGTTAACACTACCCTAACGCGAGAGGAAATATCAGTTGCTTACAAATGTATTTATTTTCTTGCTTATTATATGGCATTACTTAGCAACTGCATTTTCTCAAAAATAAAATAAAAATAATTGTTGTTATATTGATTATTCGTTCCAACTCCCTGCAACAGCCCCAACATCCTGCAATATTTACAATAATTACATTAAATATGCCATAATTTTAATTGTGTTACTTAACAGCCAACCACATTGTAAATAGACTCAAAATATAATTATAATGACATATTATCAGTGTATGTCCACACTTCTAGAAGCATCTCGTGGGTTGTTGCCAGGTGAGGCTGCAGATAGTCCAAAATGGACAAGTTGAGTGCTAATTGACGCAATAACCACTGACACGCTGGTATCTAGGTGCCGCATTTTACTGAATGATCGTAAACGAATCAGTAGCGAGTACATCTTTCATTACCATTGGTATACTGCGCGCGTTCATCAGAAGAGTACAGTGCTGACTTTCTGCAGACCCACCTGAAAACAACTCACGAGCCGCCACTGCTCACTTCTTTGGTGTCCCTCTACAGTCTAACACATTTCTTAGTGCCTTTATGGGTATCTACAATAGTGCAATGCAGTACTACATTTTTAATGATCAAAATAGCCGATAGCAATAAATGTAGGTCATGCGGCCTATCTTTAGAGGTACGATCTCGTCGTTTAAAAATGTTTAGTTCATAAAGGCACTAAGAGAAGTGTTAGACTGTAGAGGGACGCCAAAGTAGTGTGGATATACATTAATAAAATGTCAACACAATTATCTGTAAAGTCTATTTCCAATATGTTTGCTAGCTGACTAACACGACCATTAAAAATGTGACACGTATTACGTAACACACGTAAATATTGCAGGATGTGCTAGTTTTCTAAATAAAATGCATAATATTACTGGTGCCTTTGGAAAATAATTCACTTATAATTAACTCTACATGTAAAGTAATAATTTAAAATTAAGTTTATATATATTTGTGTGTAAACAAACACCAAAACTAATGTTGTATATAACATAAGCACCATTATCATAAAATACATCACAGACGAAATTTATATTACATTACTTAAAGAAACTAAGAAATGTCTGTCTAAATATACTTCACTTGCATAATTTAAAAACAGCGAAATCCATTTTATTAATATATTTAAAATACTTGAACGAACAATATTTCAAAGTTAAGGGCGCAATTATGGAACTTCTGATCAGTGCAAGTGAATAAGGCATTTTGTCAATGAACATGTGTGTTTATAATGTCACTGAACTGCTTTGTTTTCTAAAGTAATCTAATAATCTTTGAATTTACAGATACACTTGCGTGATACTTTTGTATGTTTAATATCAAAGTTATACACATCACAATTTTCTTTAGTTATCTGGCATTGGCATCCTTTATCGCGTAATTTGTCGCGTATGAAAATAACTGCTATTCATGTCAAGGGGTTCCCGGTTTACGGTTAAGCGTTCCTGGACATTTTAATAGTTGGTTTAAATGATTAATTAAGTCACGATGGAAGAAACACCCAACATTGCAGGTTACCGAAGTAACATAATATGTTTAATTCATTGGCAAAGAGGTCCTATAAAATAAAAGTTATTAAAATTGACATTCCAAATATCTACCCCTATCAAATATTTATATTAACATTCTAATTGCAATTTACAAAAATAATTATCTCATCATTCCACTTAAAGCTAACACGTACGGTGTAGTGGTAATCTTGAATAATGTTATAAATTATGAATAACCATGTGTATTTTATTCAGACTACTAGTTGTAAATAAGGATATTTGAACATTACGTAAAAATATAACAAAGGTATTTAGAATAGTCTTGAATCATCAGCATCGATAATTGATTTTTGGGCATGAACGCAACACGCTTGACGTGATCTGTAATTTATTGTTTACTTATTATGACGATTGTAATGTCATATAGTATGTTATAAGTTTGGTGTAAGTGTTTAACGGAAATAACTTACTTTACTTAGAATCTTAAACGCATCGTGCTACATAATATCACATTGTAAAAGGCAAACCGTGACATTCGTTTTGTTGTATTATTAAACGATAAAAATGCCAGCGTGAACAATCCATAATTTGTAATGTTCTTATGACAATATTAGTAACTTACAATTCAAAAATACTATGAAGTTTTAAAGTTACAACTCTTTGGTTTCTTTGTTTTAAATAAATATTCTGTTAATTATTTGGTCTTACCTGAATACCACACGGATATCTTTGTTCGCAAACTTACGACAATTATCTTCGGTTTTTATTAACGTAATAGTAGGAATAAACGTTACATTATATTTTGGGTTTTTGATAATTACGAATGATATACATGACAAATACTTATTTCATTTTGAACATTGTCATTCTTAACACATTGTTTCTGTGGGGAAAGAAATAAAAAAATCTATTCCATCAACGGGATTCGAACCTGTGTCTCAAGAACGGTACGAGAGTGTCGTGAGGAGCTCGTTGGGTTGTTGCGATTTCGATGTGCGCCTCTGTACGCTGCCGAAGATACCCGAAGTGTGACTTAGACAAATTTTTGGCCTGTAGAGAGGCGACATTTTTTGTGTGGCCGAGTGTACCTAGTGATCATAAATTATTTAATTCGCTTTAAAAAAAAAAAAAAAATACGACCATATGTTAGGCCTACCGACATTTTGTAATGAAATAAAAATTTTCCACATATGTTTAGGTGAAATTTCGTTGTGCATCCAATCTCTAATACTTCACGTATGTACGTGTGTTCGTACGCACGTTAAGTGTGGTTGTGAATCCTGCTTAACTATTCTGGACACGTCACTTAATGTTTGCACGTGTAAAACAAATTGTACAGTCGGTATGAATCGATACAGTTCAATAAAAAAAGTTTATTAATTATAGAAAATACTATTTTGTCGGTTTCGTTTGATTTTGTTTCTGTATTGTTGGATTCAAATGGGAAAATACATGGGACTATATCGCGTAATCTCGCTGCCAACCATGCAATCAGTAAGACAACTATGGTTTATGTAGAGTTATATGCAGTAATGACTAGTGACAATTTTCAAAGGTAACATTTTTGGTGCTCACTTTATTCCGATTGGCCTATAAGGCGGTCGTCTGGGTGGACGTGTTTGGCGCGTTCCAGGCCTGGAAGAGAGGAAACTATAAGGGCGAGACAACACAGAGGTGCAATTCAGTGAACTGAAGTGCAGTCTTCTCGTCTGTGTGAGACTTTCAGTAGTTACCCTGTCATTTTATGACGTGTTATGAAAGATAAATGTGTATTGTACGCACATATACCATTTAAAATGTTTCGTATTAGGATTTGCCTACCTGTAAAAGACCGCAAAAGCTCCCATTTTAGTAATTCTTGGACGCAAGAAGACATGATTTATGGTGAATTTAAAATAGATATACACACGTGTAACGTTCTTTGAATGTAATTCTTAAGGGGGATTGGTCCCTGTCAGATCGGTTTCACTGTTTTTCTTATAAATCAGGGAATAGAGACATTGGTTTACTTTTTTCACGCTGACAAGGCATAGTTTGTTGTTTCATTCATTTTTTGAAATCCATATGGCATTGTTTCTGTTAATTTTGTAGCCTGTGTAGTCGCTCCCGTAAATAAAGCAAATTTTCCTTTTCAGCTGTTTCCCGTTGCAAAATAATGAATTTATAATGGTTCCAACAATTACAGAAAATCGGTTAAGTTTGTATCTATTCCCTGTCATGACAAAAATTTTGATACATCGACTGGAACAGAAGTTATCGAGAAGAAACGGATAAATTCAAGGTAGTAGGGTTCAATACCTCTTAAAGCAGATATCAATAATGTGCTATGAGCAGTTATAAAATAATCTGCTAACGGCCGAAGCCCTGCACACCGTTCGGCGGCTTGGGCAAAGTGCCACACGTATGTCTAGGTACTTACACGATGAAGCCAGTTTCGGTTTTTTCCGTAACTATGAAGCGCGTCGCAGACGCGAGGTATTATAGGGACGCACGTGTAGCCCGCCAAGCCTCTCCCCACCCACCCACAACATCACAGACCTGCCCTCCATTCCCCAGCCCTAATTTAAAAAGTTTTGTATCGTATTTCACCGATAGAGAAATATTACAGTGCATTATTATTATATCAGCCACGTCGACCAGAAAAAAAAATTTAGAGATGACATTGTTTGTACGATACTTCCTTCTATACTTTACAAGGACCCCATAACGAATACTAGTATTTATCTTCATAGTGTATTAGTTTTAAAGTGTATATGATTTTATTAGCCGATGAATGCCAGTTAAAAATTTACCAACAGAATAATTTCACTTTAGGAAGAATTAAATGCTCCTATCATAATTTTGGATTCTTTCTATATTAGTAGATTAATTGAGGCTGTAGCTAGAATAAGGGCCTATGGCACTATAGGCCCTTTTTCGGGAGAACACAAAAACGAGTCCGCCATAGTTTAAACTATCTGCTGACCAAGTCTCATGGGGATAATTCATTTCGTGTCGTTGGTAGAGCTGCTTGAGCAACCTGTTGTTATGAGCCCTTTTATCATAGACCATTGTGAAGTTGGTTCTAATGGTGTTTGTTTACTATATGTTCACTGGGTAAGACTTACATGCGCATAACTTAATTAAATATGAGTGAAACAGTGAGTAATATTGATAGGGAAAGTGTCATTAATACATGTGTGAAGAAAGGTGCAAAACGTAAAAAGATCAACATACATAAATGGAAGGACAATGTGAGAAAAAGGAACAAACAAAGTGGTCTAGGTTATGTATCGAAGAAACGCAAGCTAGAAGTAAA
>PNEQ01030448.1:16583-35872 GCA_003012365.1 Medauroidea extradentata | reverse complement strand
ACGCCTCATGGCGGCAGTTTAGTATAACGCTGCACTTACGCGTCACTTATGACTTTGTTGCACGATTTCGATGTGACGCACACGGATTTGAGCGGTAAACTTTTGATATGTTATTAAGCATGCTCGACTGTGTAAGTGAGCCAAAATTCAGCTTTGGACAAATTTTTTGGAGGTTAAAACCTTTGATTCCTGGCCTATACGCTAGTTCAAGGTCGCCAGGTGGACCTGTGTCTACGTAGATACACGGTGCTATCAAGCACGGGCGCCGGAAATATCGACGTCGTAAGCATTTGATTTTTTTTTTTGGGGGGGGGGGGGTGGACGTCACTGGTTGAGAAAGTGTACATATAACCTACGTAATAAAGGGGTGTAGGAGTCCTTCACCGGGAACTTTTATATTTTAAGGTGCAAAATGCTGCTATTTAAAGAGTTTCTGCATCAAAATATTTAATGTACAACAGAAGGAAATCTTAATCTTAAAAAATCTTAAAACTACGAAATTTTTTTGGGGAGACGTGCCCCCCTACCCCCCTTTACGACGCGTCTGGCCAGAACTAAGGGCAGAGTGGCAGGGGGTTGTGCCCTCGCCACCTGGATTGAAACTTTTTTGTATCTTTAAAATGACACAAAATAACCATTTCTATACTACAAACTCACCAATTATTCAAATATACAACAATTTTCAAAGCTGTTTTTATATATCTTGACGTAACCCGTGTCACTATTCTTCAGTTTGAATTATTTCATTTCTGTAAGCCGAGTATTCCTTTCTTGTACAAAAACGTTTTATGGAAATATGGCTTTGACTTGCCATTACACGTAACTATATGAAAGCTACAAAATTTTCGTTTCCGTAAAAAAATAGTCACAGTGTATTCTACACAACTAATAATATCTCGTACAAATATACAAATTATTAAAACCATTATTTTGGGATTTTTTAAATAATTCAAAACTATTTTTGGATACTAAAATTACTTGAGGTTAATAGCGTTTTCAGCATTTTCACTGAGCGTATTAAAAAACGTACTGATTAAAGCTGTTCTAGATATTTTACCCTTTCTTTTATTCTAATCCTCCTCTCTTAAATAAAATATAAAAAAAATCGTCTCGCCTATGCTGCATTTACATTATGGAAAATAAAGGACCCCGACTCCACGAGACCGCTCCTACTGTAAGAATATTACTCGACGGCACTGTGTTTAAAAGGTCCCGCCAGCCAGAAGCAATTTTGCGCTTTCGGAGCCTGAGAACGCACGTGCCCTAAGGCCGAATATTGCTCACTCTCCACTTTTCTCGTCGCATCAACGCGCGGTGCGCTCAACTAGCGTGCCGTCATTCCGTCCTCGATCCCACTACGTACGTGATACGGCGGTGAACGGATTATCTCTTTATGACCAGATAATAAAGGTAAAAGTAGAGTACATGCCGAATGACAACTATAAAATTTCAGTCTAGAATAATCACCAGCCGACCCTGAAAAACCTCAGCCAGTTTTATTCTCCCAAAACACAATAAAAGAAAGGAAATTAAACTTGACTGTGTAAATAGATTCTCAAGAGAGCCGCTGAGTACTAGCTTCAAATGCTTTACAGTGTGTTCGAAAATACGGTTTTACACGACATTATTCCAAAAGTGCTCATTGTGCTAACTTACGAAAAGAAAACACATTTCCGATTACACCGTTTCAAAGCTCTCCAACATAGCTAAAAACGGCCTTTTCAGACTGCCGTACACTGTAAAAAAAAGTTAGTAATGTTACTCATCATATGTATGGTAATATTCCCCAACCTTGAGAGGGAAATCTGATTTCCGAATATGTGTGGAAATTTTCACTCGGAAGTTTCGCTCGCGCGTTGTCACATTGTCCTAGAGGGCTTGCGCTAATATGTAATGAAAAATTACATTACCAGTTGAGTAACTTTCTTTGACATGTGTCTGAGTAATTTTCCCTCACTTGTAGAGGTAATTAGCTTACATTACATGTAGAGTAAATTTACCTAAATTTTTTACAGTGTACTCAACTGGCGTATGTGAAACTACGAAACATGCAATGGACTTTGCTACAGACTTTCCACCAGTAAAAATTTAGCTACCACTTAGGTCCCATTGTAAAACTGATCGACGGGAATCTTGCCCACTTGTTCAGCGCTTGGCGCGTTGTGGCGACGCAGCATTTGATGCACCCTTCAAGGTCGCCCTTATAGCTCCGTCCCTCATGAGCCTCTAGCGCGGATGTAGACGGCACCCTTAAGGAAAAACAGAAAATTGGTTAAACTGCACACGGTGCCATTCAGAGTATCCATTATGGTTACCTGCGTGAAGATACGTGTCCTGACAACAAAACAGGTAGTTGCAGCTGAATTCATGAGGGATTTGCGAGTTGTTTCGACGACCAAGCACACTTGCAGAACGCCCGTTCGTAAGCACGTGTTTTATGTCATAATTACCAGTGAAGGGGAGACTGGAAGTAATATTAAACGACTTCAAGTATTTATATTACTGATGTGACCAATCACCAGTTGCCTAGAACGAAAATATGTTGTGTATATATATTTTTTTTCATTTCAATACAAAACGTCAAATACGAACAGTCCGTCCTTGCCCGAAGTGCGGTTTCTTTTCGTACGTATGTGGAATAGTTTTGTAAATAACTTATTTACGAACACACAGCACCACAATAGAAGTGCATTGTAGGAGGCGCCCAAAAGTCTTGTTTCACTGAGAATGATAGTTATCGGTATTCGGTATACACGAGCATGCGTCCGAGCTAGTTACGTCAGGTCCCGAAAAACGTCGAACGTCAAATTGGACAGCGGTTCGACATTGCGCCTGGCTGCTCAACACGACTCGGCTAGCGAAATAGAACCATCATATTATGTTTAATTAGCCATGCCCCATGCATATATTCTCGAAACAATAAATAACAAAATCATGTGTCATATACCACTGTTAAACAAAATTTAGACAACAAAACTAATTTCGTTAAATTTAAATACTGTTTCTGAACTCGTAAACCACTAAATTAAACTTCCAAGTTTTCGGTGATGTTTTACTTCGGGTTCTTAAAATGAAATACACGCAACGTTAAGGAATGTATAATTTCGTCCGTGTAGTATTAGGCCTATGATTGAAATAATTCTCAATTTAAAACATCGCAAACCCAATAATTAAATGATGAAAATGAAAAATAGTTAAAGGGAATTTCATCTGTAGGAAACACGCACCTAATACCGAACTATGCACAAAATAAAACATACCTATGCTAAAACACATCTCATATACTACTACTGTATTGTAACAATGAGGATTTGCCACTGACGGTTTATCCTGGAATTCGTTGGAATTTGCCACTCGGCAACAACCGTACCCCTGATCTGCTCATATATAGCATGATACAGTGCGCACTGAGGGACAATGTAAATAACGGATTACTGCTGCGCTAACACAGTCTATGCAGTCTGTTGACGCATCACCAACACACACGCAATCCAGGCATCTGCTGCATCTGCAGCGTGGGAACTCATCCGCCGGCGCGAGTGGGGAAAGTCAATAATGACGTTCGCACTACGATCAATAACCTCCCTTTCGCCCTTACAGCCCACGCACAGGGCCGGCCTGAAATAAAAGGCGTTGGTGGATGGAGCCTTTGGGGCGGCGCGCGCGCTCTCGTAAAGCGATGTGTAGACACTGTTTAAAGAGAAACTCCATCGGATACAAGAAATCAGTTTCTACTCCTGCTATCCGAAAAACTACCAGCAACGCAACAATCAGAAAACATTTTCATTATTTTCGTGTATCTAAATAAAAACGAAAAGCCAATCTCAGTAATAACGCAACACGGGGGAAAACAATGCGCTGTGACTTTTAGGGGCTGTGTATTAAACAAACTTTAAACTAATTTAAACTAACCTAAGTTAATCGCCATAGGGGATGGGGAATGCACATACGAGGGGGAATATTTGGGACGTACTTGCATTTCTTCCGCAAAACTCTATTATGGATACTAGCCTATCTACCAACATTGTAGAGTTGGCCAGAATTGATTTTATCAGCAGCGTCACTAGCACTGCGATTATACTTTAATTAAAACTTCGGTTATTGTAAATAATGACAACACACTAGCCACTAACAACTAACAAACGTAGCTGAATACACAAAAAATATTCCCGGTCAGCAGCGAAAGCAAGCGGTGCTAAGCAATGACTGCAGACGGTAAGTTATCTTCGGTACTAGTGAAGTGTTTAGGGGCATAAATATACTTTTTCCTCGAAAACTTAATAAATATGCAGTTGTGTTGACTTTTCTAAAATGCTGATAGCATGACGTACATCCTCCACGACAGTAACGTGCAACAAATGTTTCGGAAAGAAGACATCACAACAAAACACTATATTGTCGTGCCCTACAGGCATGTCTAGGCCGTTCGCGATAAAGTGAGCACTACACAAAGATTTCTTTCAGCCGTTTTGCAACCATCTTTACTACTTTTAATATGATAACTTATATGCAACTAAAAACCAGTGTAAACGTTTCAACACTCTCGGAAGTTAACATCTATTGGCGCAATGAAACATATTTGTAATTAATTGCAATTTCGCTAAGTGTTCAGTTTATAGTGAACAAACAGCCTATAAATGTGTGTCCAGAGTGAATCGTCAGATCTGATCGCTTACTTAAAACGCGACCACGCTTTTCCATTGGGAAGGGCTGCGCAAGTGGACTGACCACTCGCATCCCATCAAGGCGATCCAGGTTCGATCCCAGAAGGGGTCTAATCCCTGCGCCTCTCCATTGTAGGTCCTAATCTCATGCCACCCTCCGGGGAAAACAGATGCCTACGGGCGCCCAGTCATCTGCACTTCGGGAGTGTGATACCCTGACCCACGGATAACCTCATCATATGCCATTTATTATTTATGGACTGGATGGTGAAGAGAAGTAAAAATATTTTGGTCTCTAGCACTGGTGAGGGGTGACATGTGAGAATGGAGCAGCGCTGTATTGAAGGGGGCGGGGGAAACGGGAGAACCCCGAGAAAATTCGCCGACCAGCGGCATCGTCCGGTACGATTCCCACATGCAAAAATCCAGAGATCGGCCCCGCCGGGAATCGAACCCATATCGCCTTGATGTAAAGCGAGTGCTGTAACCACTGCGCCAACGGCGGCCTCTAACTGGATGGCATGCCCGGGAGCTGATCCCTGATCAGTTAGTCTAGCTACAGTACCAACTCGCTCGGTTCTGAATCCATGGTAATGCACAAAAATGCTAAGAGCCTCGGTCCCGAGACACGTCCTTCGATCGTGCTCCAGGTGATTGGACAGCGAACAACACCAGCCAGGGACAGTCGACTCCTGCTGTAATAATTAAGGCGCTCTGTAGCAGGAGAGAAGCTGCTGAGAACACAGTCGCCCCTGCCACACCCTTCAACACCTGCAGCGGAGTGGGCCAGGGCGCCATTGTGCCCGTCTACCTCCCTCCGGCGAGTCACTTGTTCGCCGGCTCGACGGCACAGCGCCACAAAGACTGCTTTGTCGGCCCGGGGCGGTGCACAGCAGGAGGAAACAAAGGTCTCTCTTGCTGCTTACTGTCCCAACACTCACTACGACGAGCTGACAAGATAAGGTAAGCCCTTCAGTTGAGATGAATTCTTCAAACAACCACTCGCGTGTATTCTGGTTTATTGGAAACTTATCAGAGAATATAAACTGAAGGAATGTACGACATATGTATAAATACTTGTAAGTTTTGGACTTTTTAAATTATAGATTCAGGGGGAACTGTCAACTCACACTTATTAAATTTTTTTGGAGTAAAATTTATCCGAGTTTGATCATTAAAATTCTGGCTACATTTATTAAACCACGTAGTAAGACATTGTAGTTTATTTAAAGATTAGTACTGATGGAATGCGTGTAGAAACGACCGGAGTAAAATATTGGTTAATTACTTTGGACGATTCCAAATTTTTTAACAGAACTGGTATAGCCTACAACTGCTTGCGACGTAATAAATTCTATCAGTATATATTTTATGTTCTAAAGAAGTTAAATTTTCAGAAAGGAAACAAACAAGAATCATGATAATACTCAAATTCAAGATTGCAAATCAATTTCCCCGAAGACAATAATGATATACAGAAAACGTCAATGAATTCGAATCAATTCTGCGTACAGTTTCCGGAGTTCAGTCGCAACTAAATATGCTGCCTACAATTAGCTTTAGAAATATCAAGGTGTGTCTGCTTTGTATTTTTAATACGCGTCGGACAAGGAGGGGTGTTTATAAGTTTGACGCCTGTTCTATGTGTCCCGTTTCGTAGCTGCCAACAAAAGAATGGACCTATTTCAATGGGTTTTTTTAAATTGAATGCTACGTGCAATCGTCTCAACCACTCAACACTAGTCAGCCACGTAGCCTACTGTCAGCGCATCTCGCATAGGCGAGGAACCCCTATAGTCTGTCAATATTATAAGGTAGCCATTTGTCACCTCTCTGCCTGCTAGCCATGCTTCCAGTATATTTGCTGACCTGCCGGCCACCATCACGTAACAACCACTATTGGTTACTTTCTTAATTATTTTAGTTGTAAACAAACACAACGGTGAAATATATTTTCTAGTACCAAACACATATACTCGTGTATGCACCAAAGGACTATCGTTATACAAATAAATGCAAAAAATCTAAGAGTTTGTTTGTCCTTACGCGCAGCAAAGTAATCGCAGATCGGCAAGATCTTTGACTTAGAGAGAGTCTATAAGCCGTAGAGTTACATACGCCACTTCTTATTCCGGAAAAATGAACGGTTCCTGTGGGGAAGATCGGGAGCATATAATTATTAATTCCTCTTCATGTTAAAATGGCTAAATGGATTTTTACGAAATGTAAATGAAGGTATCTTAGGGCTTGGAATAACACAAATAACACTTTTTACAACGAAAAAATCCACGGTCCCTATAGGATAACTATTTCGCATTATTTTAGAATATTCCTTCACATTAAAACGGGTGAATGGATTTTGGTTAAATTTGGTATACAGATTTCTCAGGTCCTGAAATAATTTACAAAATACTTTCTACCGCTGAAAAAAAAAATTCACTATTCCTATGTGGTATATAAATTTAGCAGATTTTTAATCTAACTCTGTGTTTAGGTGTGTGTGTTTACCATATAGGTAGTTATAATAAAGTAATGAAATCATACAAGCTAAACGTTAATAGCAAGCTCCGTAACGGTTATAGTATTTGGATGTGTTTCCAGCAACACTAAGTATTTATTTTACTTACGATTTAAATACTTCATCATTTTTCTCCATATGGAAATAAAGTACTAAATTCTATAATACTAGAGGGCAAACCCGCGGGCAACAGCCATTACATCAACAATATTAAACATTAACTTAAATAAATTAATATGTAGCCAGTAATGTTACACTGTTTCTGTTGTTTATTTCTACCTAACGCTTGACATACAAGACTGTATACTGTAGCATCTTAATGTAATGCTCTATAATTTTATAACCACAAGCGCGAAGCCGCGGGTAAAAGCTAGTATTGTATCACCGTTATATGAAACTAAAAATACACACTGCAAAATACTATCGGAACTAATGTTTATTGCAGTCGAAACGAAATGGTCAAGTCGGCTAAATCCACTGCCCTATTCACTGACAATGTATGTCACGGCTACTACATTATAACGGATAAATATACCATCGGCTAGATAGCGCAATGGACATCCCACAAATTGTTTCTTTGGGTCAATATTATAATTAATAATCCTCATACCTGATAGCAAATTGTTTTTTTTTAATAACTTAATTACATTCAAAGTTGTACGTCCAACGACTAGAATAAAATTTGTGTGGGTACCGATTTAGCGTAAGAAAAGTTGACCGCCTGTTTTGCTTCTATGTAACGTGTTCAGACCTGGCGTATTTAGTTCATTCTTGGCGTGTCTCCGAACCTGACTGTAATTAAGAGGGCGCCGCCTGCCACGGGCTTCAAATGTGTTGCATTATGTTCTTAAATACATTTTTACAACACTTTTCTACACGTAACCACTGTGACAAAGTACGACGGAAAAAACAACTTCGGACAAGGACACCGTGCTAATTAAAAACACTGTTTTGAAGTCCTCCAACACAGCTAAACACGGCCTTTTCAGACTGCCGCACTTCAAAATGTACTAAACCTGTACTTTAATACAGACTTTCCACCAATAAAACTACATAGTCATAAGTCATAACTTACAGTTTCATAGTAAAAATGGATCGGCGGGAATCTCGCATACTACTAGTTCGGCGCTTGGCTCGTTGTGCGCTTCAAGAGGTCACCTTTACAGCTCCGTTACTTATGAGCCTCTAACGCCGGGGAAGGCGGCGCCCTTCATTTAAACTCTGGTGCACTACTAGGAAGTGAACATGTGTGATTCGTCTATAAATAAAACGTGCCACATAGCGTAAGACACATGAAGCTACACTGTTTTGGAAAATACGACGACACGAAGGTATCTCGTGATTTTACAGTGCGAGTGTGTCCGTGTGTAAGAACATATTGTGACCATGAGACGCAGGACGATTTTCAAAGCTGAACGCTGTACGTCGCACGCCTAAGTCCTATGCAACCTGTCCTGCACGTATGCTCGCATCGTATTATAGTTCCAGGCGCTGTGCGACACAACTTTGAACTCAAATAATTTGTGAAGGACCTATATCATATAATTATTATATGATATACTAGTCTTTGCCCGCCTTCGTTCGTGTGGTTTTCAATTTAATGCGACAATATATTTAGTACGCAATTCTTTTTAACCGATTATAAATAACAGCCTCGTTGAGTAGTGTATAAGTTCAGTTTAAGCACTCAATATTATCTTCGATAATTCGTAAACAAATTAATTTTTTGGGTACCCCGTTATGACGCCCTGCCCCGTTTTACCTCTCCCCCTTCTTTCCAAAAGTTGTTTTGTCGGAAACCTTCGCGGACGCACGCACACCACAACCAAGTTTTACGCAACAAGATGAACGAACAGCCGTGCATACACCCAGAAACAAAGACAGGCATTTTTATAGGCTTTGCTGGACACATTACTCGTTACATTAACAAGTAATCATGCTTTATTTAGTTCATTTCTGTACTACTAAATTGGACGTGTCAAATCAAAAATGCGCCATACCACAAAATATATTTCGAGATATTCACACCAAATAGAAGGTCCAAAATACGTCCTAGAAAAAGAACAAGCACTAAGTCATTATATTTAAAAAGAAAAAGGCCCAGGCAAACACTGTTTATACAATGTTTGGATACACGAAGCAGACTTTGACCTTGAATATCGCAGTTCAAGAGAACTGTGTGTAAGTACTTTTCGCGTAACTCCAACCAGCTGTTATTCTTTAATGTATTATTTACTCTATCATTACGTATTACATTAACTGGATAAGTTTTGTTCAATTTCGTACTGTGAAATTTAATGCTCTGTGTTACTTTAGACTTCCTTAATTATGTACAAAATGAACACCGATGTATGAACTAAAAAAAAAAAAAAAAACACTAGCAGATGTGTGTATGGGGCTTTAATATTACAAATGGTCTAAAGAAAACATATCGGAATATCTGCTACTGAGTTTCTATCTTTAGTTTTTGTGCAGAAATGCAGTCGGCCAAAACTATTCTGCAGCTAGCAACGTCCTATCAGTGCAGACATACCGTTCAGACAACACCAGTAACGGTAGGCCATTCCAGTTCATACTACTGTTTACTCGGTCGATTTAAAGCTACTCGATTAAGAAAAGTTATACGACGATAACACTTTCACCTACGTTCGGAAGGACCCGAGTTCGATTCTTGGCTTCGACCGTGACTTCAGTTTCCCACGGTTTCCCGAAATCGCTCCGGGCTAATGCTGGGATAGTACCTCGGCGTAGTGTATGGCCGACTCATCACCCAGTTCCTATCATTGTGTAAAAGTTGTGCGTAACCGTTTCCAATGACTTCGCTGTCGACGAGACAAAGCCGAATAATAATATAAAAACAGTGACACACATCACGAAATTCAATGCTCAAAGTAAGGAGCCAAGTCCTTTGCAAATAATGACGACACAGCGCACCCGATCTTCGAGCTCTTGTTCGGACTTTCCCAGCTTTCCACCGATTTCCTCCCGCCCAGGCGTGGTGTCATAGCTGCACGGGCCACTCAGCGACAATCCGGATGAGCTGCCCCATGCAGGAGGATCCCCGGTGAAGTGAGGCCGAGGGTGACGATGGAGTGGCAGGATTGACGCGGGGGAGTAATTGCGCAGAGGAAAGGGGCGATATACAGGCGAGGAGCGACCGTACTTTGGAGTGCTTGCTGAGTACTTCGTGCCAGTCGAATAGAAACTCATTAACACACACGTACAAACACAAATTATAAGTAGAGATGATTTACCGCGGGAAAACTTGACTGTTCGCTGGGTTTCAACGTACGTTCATCTTCTGAAAAGATGACTGGCTCTCGCTTGTACGTGGAGCTGTTGCCCTATTTGACTGAGCCTATGAGGATCTTGCTATTATTGGTCTACAGACAGCTACGTTGTGTCAGACGTATACCACCCAATCATACATGTTGCAAGAAACTACAGTGTATTCAAGGGTATGTTGACACAAACAATTTTCGCGATTTACCATCATCTCTAATTATGAACCTTGAAGCGTTTATCTCGGGTTTTTCAAACTAATATCAATAAACTTGCACATTGATTTTATTTTCGACCAAGATGCCAAATTTAACAACGTTACCAGATAGGTCACAGAACAATAGTGACCTGCGGATCATTTAGGGAATATTTATCCTACTTCAATGTTTCTTTAACTGCAGAACCACCGCAGCTTGAGTGTTAAACCGATTCCACAACGAAACGTTACCTTACAGCTATTCCATAGTCAATTTCCTGCCACCGGGCGAGGTGGTGCATCGGTAATACGTTGGACTCAGCTCCGTCCATCCTGATTTCGGTTTTCTATGGTTCCCCGAAATAGCTCCAGACGAATGCTGGAATGGTTCCTTTTACAAGGGCCAAGGCCGGCTCCTCTTCCGGTTCATCTCATCGTACCAAATTGTGTGTCGTCTCTAATGACCTCGCCCACTTACCTTACCTAATTTCCTGCTTCTCTCGAAATATAAAATGAGGTTGAGGCCGTCAACCCGAGGCCCGCTTGGTGTACGCCAAGTACGGGTATCCCTGAAATCCCTGTATCCCCGAAATTTTTAAGTTTCTGTGTAAATACTAGGTGGATATTAATATTGTGTTTGATTATTAACTATAATTGCGGGAATCTCAATGGAATATCACAGAATAAAATAATAATAATATCAGTATAAGTTCACGAGTAACTACACACCCTCGAAAACGTTGCCGGAAGTGTTTCGGGATTCGGAAAATTGCCGCCAACAAAAACAAATATCTTGAAAAGGAAAGAAAAAATATTTTAAACAGGGAACATAAAATACTCCCCACGATCCTGGGGACCAGAAACTCAAAACTGGAGAAGTGAGGAAATCGTCACCTCAGTGGAACGTTCACCAAAGGAACATGTGCGGAAACGTTCAAGCAAGTTGGTAGCACTAAAATCAAGTTGTTCGTGCTGCATTCCGCAGCATCACACCACACATGTTACTGAGAATGACCCATCGTACCTGACGCTGTATCATTATGAGTAACAAGAACAATAGTGGTCACACACCGGCGTGATTGATGTCTAAATTTATGTTTTTACAATTGTTGTGACGAATAAACACACGCAATAAACCCATCAATGAACTATATCCATATTAACATTTTAATGTTTTCATTGCAGTACGCCTATAGGGAATTTTGGGACGTACTGTGATTTACTGCGGGCAATTTGAAATGTGGATTACTATTTCTACACAACATCATCTATATTAAATGTTACATCTTTCGCTATCCTTCGACTCAAAATTTTTACTTTGCTAATATGTGAGCAAAATGGGACTGCCACGTAAAGTTGGAGCGAGCAGCACTTTCACCCGGGAATAATTAGCACTTCGGTTGAAACGACTGAAGGCCACTGCTAAGCTATTCACGGTAAAGTAGGCACTAGTAAAGTCTTGGTTACTATTTTTCCTTTTAAAATTTTCGTACATTTCCGCTACTTAATAAAAATAAACTTGGTGTAAGTAATAAACACAATGTTCAGACTTAGCCGTAATTAGCAGTTAATGTCCGAAACCACGACAGTAAATAAATACAGTATATTAATAACTGTCGATAGTACGGTATTCAAAAGTGTTCGGTTTACCCTAACAGTCAATATGCGTTTTCAAAAGCTCACTAGGATAGTGTAGGTAAGACAAAAATTTCCGTTTAAGAGGGTATGGTACACAATTCAAAGCTAAACGCATCAGTTTAAGCTTGTAAGATTTATTGAAGTAAATTTCCAAAAATAAAAAAAAAATAATAATAACAAAAACAGCAAACTTAGACAAAGGGTTTTATCAACTTCTTGAGCAAAAACTTTTTCTGGAGTTACGTACTCTAAAGAACAATTTCTGGCACTGTAATATTTTACATTTAACTTAATTGCGTCGCAAGACACCACGCAAATGTTCTAGGTAAATGTTTGCTCATAAATTTTGAAAATAATATGTAGGGTTGTTTTATAGTATTTCCATATCGACTTTTAAAAACGTGTAGGTTTAAAATGGCGTTTTGAGCATATGTTTATGTACCACACACTCTTAAAATGTTCGAAACGTAACATGAGTAAAATTAACCTGTGACCGAATGTTCACCTGACCTTGACTAAAACCACAACATAATGAAAGTGAATGCTTCGTATTCAAAGCATCAAAGAAACAAGCGCGAACCGAATATTACACGTAATATAAGTAATATAACTTGTGAACAATATGCTGTGGGCATCACAATTAAGGCGATAGTCGTCCGTTTCCACTGTTTTTGAGATTATGTTTTAAAGCTTAAATGAGAGCAAATATCACACATTTGTTTGGCAGTTTTTGTTAATATGTTTTTTTGAGCGTGATATGTTTTTTTTCTTCAAAACATTAAATTATATGGTTTCGACTAATAAGTCAGATAAAATTTTCGTTTATTACACAATTATACAAAACCACATAATTGAAAACTACTTTAAACAAAACTGCCAAATAGTTCTGTGATGATCTGCTCAGCATAGGCTTAAAAACAACTATCGCGAAAATATCAGTACCAGGAGAGCATGGCCTGAAGCAAAATATTCAACTTGTATATAAAATATGCATGCTTTTTTTTTTGTTCCGACCAACTTAAAACCCTGAACAGCATTACAGGCGTTCAAGATTCTGGCGATCGACAAACCCTGGTCACGTGACTGAGATAACCTACCCTACTGAAGCTCGCGAGTTTTCGAAAGCTTGTAGAATAGACTTATCTGTGGAGTGGTAGCAAGCCGCGGGCGTGGTACAGTCGACTGGAGTGACACGACAAAGAGGCTGGGTCATGCTAGGGTATGGCCAGGGGGGGAGGGTGGAGGAGGGAGAGAGATCAATGTCTACGGCAACAGTACGCAGGCCTAGGCTCGCCACAGCGTGTTGCCGCCCCGTCATTCATAAAGCAGCGAGAGTGAATGGCGAGCACACGCCCCAGAGGCAAGCAGAGACGCTGGCACACTCTTGCCAATCAGTAGAGACCTGAAAATTCCGCGTTTTCATTTGAGCACACGCTGGAATTCAAAGTACTTTAAGTTCGCGTCACTTCTGCTACTGGCCCTGGACTAATTTGACACTTCATCGAGAGAACTGAGCCAATAATGTAGAAGCAACTAATTGCAGGCGCAATCATGTGGTATACACGGTTCGGAATGAAATGAGCACTCAAAATAGCCCTGCTAAAGTTCTATTTGCAACCTATTCGTATCGTTCCCCGCGTTATGGCTAACGACGTGAAGTGCCTAACTTCTCTGGACACGTCACTTGATGTTCACACGTAAGATAAATTGTGAAGTCGGTAGGTTAATTTCATAAAAAAAATTTTTTTGATTCGTTTTATATAACACAAACATGTCGAATTCAATTGATTTTTTTTTCAGTATTGTTGCATTTAAATGAGAAAATGCACGGAACTACATTCGGCAATTCGTTGCCAACCGTACACCGCGTAAGGTAACTATTGTTAATGTTAAGTTATGTGAAGAAATGGCTAGTGATTTTTTTCCAGAGGTTAAATCTTTAGTGCTCACTTTTTCCGAATGACCTATACCTATCATTGCAGCAACGAACAGTCAATAAACTGCTGACGTCTACTTGAGTACACAGATCTTCTGGAAGATAGCCTATACGTCAGTGAACCCACAAATATTTCCGGTCTCTACCAATCAGTAACAGACGCAGTGACGCCGCTAACAACAAAATTATGGTGCCATGCACTATGCTTAGAGATGTTATATCGCGGAAATGTTTTGTGCCAGCATACCCTTGAAAATGCTGTAGTTTCTTGCAACATATATGATTCGGCGATATACTTCTGACCACGGTCGTAGAACAGGTCTGGACACTCGCCTATCTAACAATGTATTTTTTTGGCGCTGTTTTCCGGGCGGTCGGACTCAAACTCCGTCCACTTTTTTCCATTGTTAAATTTATAAAGTAAATAAAGATTGCTGGAGCCTTTTCTAAAATTTGTGAAGGAAGAAAGTATTTCATAAATGGATAAAAAATAAGTTTTGATAAATTGTATACCTTAATGGAGAGGAAGAGAGCAGAGTTTAGTCCGACCGCCGTAACATCAGCGCCAATAAAACACAATATTCTCGGTAACTTGGTGAACTACATACCAAACAAAAGGGTCAAATATCCAGGCGAGTGTCCAGACCTGTTCTTCTACGACCGTGCTTCTGACACAACATAGCTGTCTGCAGACCAATAACAGGTGCCAAACATTACCAATATCGGGATTCTTACTGACTCAGTCAAATAGGGTAATAGCTCCAAGTATAAACTAAACCCAGCAATCTTCTGGTAAGCTGAACGTGTGTTGAAATCCAGCAAACGGTCAAGTTTTCCCGCGATAAACCATCATCTCTTTCTTAACTACGATACATCCCTCTGCCTGGCAATTTTAAACGAAAATACTTTAACTAATTTCCGAGATATCCTACAATACTTATCATCTGTATATGTGTGGTTCTTCAACGGAGAGGACAAGATTACATAAACCATTATAGTCGAGCTACATAACAGAAACACAAACTTACCTGTAACCCTCCTCCTCCTTTCAACAAATATATTTTCCCTTTTTAAATAGGATATCGCAAGTTGGACTAAGCGGTGTTTCAATACGTCGTTCACTGTACTGAAAATTAGTCCCGATGGTCAGGTGATGGCTAAAAATTGGTAAGGCCAGTGCATCAATTTGACAGTAGAGTTTGAGAACATAATATTGTACCCATGTTGCGTAGTCCGAAAATAAAATTATTTAAAAACCTTAAAACAATACTTATACTCTAAAAAAATTGTCAATCTACCATGCTATGTATAGGGATGTTAAAGTAAGTAGGGTAAAATGGTTTCCCGTACATAAATTGTAGCGTTCGTGTATAATTTTAGGGAACTGTATAATGTAGGATATTGATGCTACCATATCTGTATCCTACAACAATGCTCAACATTTTATCTCTTTACAAACTGAAGTATGGCAAGTAATTTGAGTTTAATAACTTGTATTACAGTTTAGAAAGTGTTTTTACGGTGCATGGCGGGAAAAATACAAACCCAAAATGGCGGGGACTGGTCACTTTACAACGGACCTAACACTACTGCTGGAAATCACAATAGCACGACAGAAGCGACGAGAACGCTAACGACGCGTATAAAAAAAGACGTTAGCCAATCAGCACAGAGGTTTCAGTGACGTCGGCACGTCTGCCTCGATGCTGAATGGCTGACATTTTGTTTATTCGCGCCGAGGGCAATCGTCTGTCGTGGCATTGTGATTCCAGGATAAAAGTAATACGTCCTCGTTCACTGTTGAGCCCAGGAGCCCAAACAGTTGACGCGGGCTCGAATCGCGGCGGTACAGGAGATTTTCCGAGAGGAAATTCCCCTTCCTGCGTTGACGTCTGGGCAGCGGAGGTCTCCTTTCACTGCCACCAGGTAGAGCAGCGATAAACCACCGTTTAGTCATCCCACCAAGCACACCTTGAGCACGTCCTCGGTAACCAAACCACAGATCGGCCTTCAGGCTGCAACACCTCGTCGTGCAATTCATCAACACACACCCGACAAGCATATTTACATTTCCTTATTAATGCACTGCTCGGAAGTTTTTTTCCCACCGGGATTTTTGAGTCTCTATTACGCCCATGGTCAAAGAGGGAGTTTTCCGTGGTGATCCACACAATTGTCAAAATACCACGCCAGATAAAAAAAAACAGCAGGAAGAGAGGAATGTGCGACAACGTACGTCCGTTTTAAATGTGGCGCAAGACTAATCGAGCAATGTAGGCCTACACAGTTTTGATAGACGTACCATGTTCATGGTACTAGTACCATTATTTGACCTTGTGTACCATGTACCATGACGAGGCTGTCATGGTACGCAAATGTACCATAATCTGACTACCTATTGGATTTCTGTGCGATTTTTATTGTAATGTACTCGACGACTCGCCGTGACTTATCTGCTCTCAAACTTCACAGCTCCAGATAAAAACATGCCCTTCGCGTCATATTCTCACTTCATAATGCCGCCTAACTCTAAAATAATTATGTGATTTTCAAAGCATGAACCGTTTCCATTCGTACGTATTTACTACCAGTAGTATAAAATTAAAAAAAAAAACTGTTGGGAAATGAAAAATTGATAAACAAAATGGTAATTTTTTTACATTTGTTATAAATGTACTATGTTTTGAGCCAATGTACCATAATTTTGAATGCTCCGTACCATAACAGAGAACTGGCTATCTAACATCACTGGGCCTACAACACATCCCCCTTATAAATCTTGGATTTACGTGTTAAATCATGTTCAACGTAGCGTAGTTATTTGTAAAGACCCTGAAAATGTTGCGGGTTCACCGACCTACCGGCTGGACTCAATCTACTGTACACTTTGTCTACAGCTATTTGTTCATTGATTCTTGCTCCAGTGAGTGCAGAGTAGTACATCTGACAATGGAGTAGGGGAGCCAAAACATTTGCACGCAGATCTGCTATTGGTTCACAGTCCTCAACGAAGACCTTCATTAACTGGGACCCAATCGCTAGAGTAATTAACGTTAACAAGACTTGTAACGTCTTATCCACCGAATTTGCGAAATTTCTGGATCTCTAGTTATTTGCAATGATATCGCTTCCTAACGGAAACCACTTTCTACACCGAGAACAGGAGGATATTTTATACGAAGAAAATGTAGGAAAAAATTTTGTGAAATAATGTTCTCGAGTGTTTTTTTATAGTGAAAATACTCATTTGTTCATAGTTTTCAGGGTTTTCATAAAATCCAAAGCATCATGTAGAAATTCGGGCCTCGCCGAATTGAACAAATAAAGTTTAATGGCGCCGTATATGTATAGGCCCCTTCCTTTTTTCCTTAAGCAATCATTCAAACGTACAGAAACAGTCTTCATAGCTCTCTCTTGAAAGATAAAATAAGTAAGACCTAAGTAGGTCTTATTATTCAAGACATGTTCAAAGACGTCCCTATATAAATCTTACTATATCATTGACGGTAATTTATCAGTTAGTATTGTTTCTTAGAGAGTATTGTTTCTTAGAGAGTATTCAAATTAATTCCTCAATACTAAAATAAATAGAAAAGTATAAAATTATGCAAGAAACATTTTTGCAATTTATTGACTAATTGTGCACGTGGGTGCGGAATTTCTTATATACATTTTCACAGAAAGTCAATTTGCTACTCTTTCTTTACGGCACTAAAGTTACCGAATACACACATTTACCCGACATGAACGTGACTACGAGAATGCTCTCAAATAAATGCCAGCAAAGTTTCTGGTGTGATCTTTGAAATAGTTTTTGCAATGGGTGTGTACGACAAATAAGAGAACTGTGGGTTTTCAGCGACTCGGCAACGTTCACTACCAATGCAATAAAACACTTCAGTAAAGTTCTGATGCATTGCATCACTCTATCACAGCAGCAATAGCACGGATGATAACATGCAGGACAACAGTCGCAAGAGGGATTAGCTACTGCAGATGTCTGCAGAGAGCAATGAGATGCCAGCCACAGCCCGAGAGAAAGCGAGTTGCATGCGAGACTGACTGGAACTTGTAACCTTGGAGGTTAATTATTGCAGCTTCATCCTCACCAGTTGGCACGGCTCTTCGCTTCAGCGAGGGCAATTATTCGCACACAGCAGAAAACATGCCATTTAGTAGAACAAACTGACGTGCTCTCGATATACTGTACTACAGAAAACACGTACTATTTTATAAGAAAACATTGATCACATAAATGCTAACAACGTTAGTTTGAAATTTTAGAGAATTGCAACGTCGATAAAGTAACATAAAAACATCGACAAAGTAGTTTAAATGAATTCTAAACTTCGATTCCGGCGCAAGAAATTGCGAAAAAGAGATATTCTGACAAAATATTTGCTCAAAAAGATGAACGCTATTTCACAGACTGAAAATTATTTTTCTAAGAAACGTGTCGAATTTTAAAACTATAGGAACATATTTGAAGTGTGTGATATTTTCGTGGATATGCAAATGTAATGCGCGTTAAATAGTTTCGTAAAAAAAAATCGCTGCAGTGCATTTGAAGCGCGGGTAAGGAGGGAGACCCCTTAAGGGTGTTAAATTGCAATAGTCATAATTTTATATGATCTTTGAAAGAACTGTGCAATGGGAGTGCATGACTGGATTTGTTTGTATGGACATACTCCATTGCGAAATAAATGACTGTCACAAGAAAACTAAAAGTAAAAATAAGACAAGAAAACATAAATAAGCAGAGTATGATTTAGTCATCAGGATACATACACAACATGAAATTGCAAAAACTGGAATCTGGTCAGATAAAACAAGGAAACAAACAGAAAAAACCTAGGTTGACATGCGACACAACGATGAGACGAAACAAAAACACAAACAGAATTACAGCAAACGACACAACAAATGTCGTTTGCTGTAATTCTGTTTGTGTTTTTGTTTCGTCCCATCGTTGTGTCGCATGTCAACCTAGGTTTTTTCTGTTTGTTTCCTTGTTTTATCTGACCAGATTCCAGTTTTTGCAATTTCATGTTGTGT
>PNEQ01030448.1:0-16483 GCA_003012365.1 Medauroidea extradentata | reverse complement strand
GTGTATGTATCCTGATGACTAAATCATACTCTGCTTATTTATGTTTTCTTGTCTTATTTTTACTTTTAGTTTTCTTGTGACAGTCATTTATTTCGCAATGGAGTATGTCCATACAAACAAATCCAGTCATAATTTTATATGTATATTAAGTAGTATTAGTTTTGTAGACGATACTTGTGAGTGCAGTTTCCTCTTAAAAAGCAATTTTAGCTGGCGTAGTTTTCTCATAATGATGCGTCAAAGTAAAAATTCGCATGTTCTACTAACACGCAAATAGTGAAAACCAATTTACTTACGTACGTGAATTAATTCACAGTGAAATAACATACTATGAGCTACGGTACGTAAGAAAACATTTGAAAAATAATTCCGCTAGGCCTAAATGTTTTTGCACATTAAAAAAATGCTGTGTTCGTTTTAAAATTCAAAATATTACGTTTTGGATGTTTTAAATGTTTTATTGCATAACTCATGGGATGCAATTTCACAGTGAATTAATTTGTTTTAGTAGGTCAGTTGATTTTCACTATTTGCATGGCAGCGTAACAAGCAAATGTTGACGTTGACGCCTCGTTGTAAGAAAACTATGAGAGCTAAAATTGTTTCGTAAGAGTAACATGTACTCACAAGTTTCGTCTACAAAACTAACAAAGTTTCATAAAAATATAAAATTATGATTTCATCGCACTTGAACACCTTTAAGCGCTGGCGATGGGTGATATTAGGTGAGTATTTAGCAGAACCGGAATGAAGGGGTGGGGAAACCGGAGACCCCCGAGAAAAATCGCCGACCAACGGCATCATCCGGCACGATTCCTACATGTGAAAATCCGGGACCGACCCCGCCGGAAATCGAACCCGAATCGCCTTGTGGGAGACGAACGGGTCTGACCATTTGGCCACCCCCCTAAAAAAACATAGCTAAAAACGGCCCCTAAACTTCCGTACTTCAAAATATAGTAACGGTTGTATCCAAAACTAAGATAGAAGCGTGCAAGAACTTTGCTATACACTTTCCACCAATAAAATTATGTGGTTAACTCTTAACAGTTCAGCGCTTGGTTCGTGGCGATGCACGCGTCAAGATCGCCGTTATAGCTCCGTCAATTCTGAGCCTCTAACGTGTAAAATCGCTCAAGGTAGGCAGTGCCCTTAATTTGTTTTGTGTTCATACTGCAGCGAGACAGGCGACAGGTGCTTTCAAAGCCACGCAATACGAGACAGCTTCCTAGCCCTCATCTGCCCTCTTCGTCAAATGATACCTGGGTTGAGTGACTTGGCTTACTTCCAGGGCGGCGAGCGGTAAGTAATACACTAGCTTCAAGTCTCAGCAGTTTTATCTTTAAACCACGCCTTCACTCCATGCAGATAACAGGCAAGCAAGGCCGTATGTCTTGGCGACTCGCCTCTGCATCAAAGAAACATAAAACCAGGGTTGTGTCACGAACAAGTTTCTTGGTTACAAATAAGTTTTCCAGGTGCCGTGCTAACTACTAAAATAATTCCGTCTTGGTTTGCGAAAATACTAAAGGATGCGTGTTCACTTATAATAAAATGCATCACTAAATAATATTTTAGTACGGTATAATTATACAAAAGAAAAAAAAAGCTAACATACCTGTGGGTGCAAACTTGTGAATAAGATTTTTCCTTTTACTAACTCAGTAGTTTACATTTTTAAAAAATTAAATGCAGAAAAAAATAGTCATTTTGTAAAATTTTATTTATATAAAATAAGATGTTTACAGTATTTCATATTTTTATATGCCTGTTAGTGTTTGGTATTTTTTTAAAAATATACCTACATAATGTTATGAATATACAAAACGACTGTTTTTGTTGTGTGAAGTTGTCGTGGCGTACCAGTTTTTTGTGAACTGCCAGAAAAGTACGAAGGGCTGTTTACTTTCATCGTGTAAGCATAGGTACCAAATAGGTGGACGCGACATTTAGTAAACTAAAATCGCCGTCGCTTGAGCAACTAGGCATGTTCTAGTGACAATACCGTGGTCCACTGTCCGTCGTCCGTGTAAGCGAGTTTCCGCTGCGAACACGTTATCTGCCTCGCTGATTCAACTTCCGCCTGCCATCTTCAGGGCGCCTGCTATCACAACTGTTAATCAACTTCCTGTGGAGCCGCCCCAGGCTAGCCAATGCCCCCTATCCCCTTCCCAACCCATATTTCCTATCCAACGACAGTGAAGCATCCGTCCTCTCTCTATAGAGTCTAGGACAGGAGCACAGTTACACAGGCTGATGGTGGCGCGGTCCAACTTGCCAGCAGAAACTAATCCAGTAAGCAGTGTTACCAAAACTGGGCAATTCCACAAAATATTACGAGATTTGTGGAGTTTCTAGTGGAACAAATGTGTGTGTGTGTGTTTTGAACATAATAAAAACTAATATTCACACATAGTTTTATAATTTATGCGTATAGATTTTTTTAAGCGGGCCTTATGGCTCGTTGACAATGAGGTCAAATGAAGACGATTACACACACAACTTTACAACGAAACAGGAAGGGCAAAATGGGGGGGGGGGGGTTAATTGATCCCTACCACCTTGGATTTATCTGTTTCTTTTCGATAACTTCTGTTACAGTCGATGTATCAAAATTTTTGTCACGACAAGGCATAGATACAAGCTTAATCGATTTTATGTAATTACTGGAACCATAATATATTCATTATTATACAACGGGAAACAGCTGAAAAGGAAAAATTGCTTTATTTACGGAAACGACTACAGAGGCCGCAAAATTAACCGAAACAATGCCATATGGATTCCAAAAAGTGAATAAAACAATAAACTATGCCTTGTCAGCGTGAAAAAAAGTAAAACAATGTGTGTATTACCTGATTTATAAGAAAAACCGAAAAACCGATCTGACAGGGATCAATCCCCCTTAAATGGCACCATCGCAGCGTTCACACACTTTAATGTGAAATTTACATTATTTACCTTATAGTGCAAAATACGCTTCGTGATTAAAAATAAAGCTACTTTATTTTCTTGTTTTACATTAAATACGTTTCCCGTTTCTATACCGGTTATTTCCTGTGATAACCATTAAAAAATTTGACAGTTGTTATCAGTAAAGTGCACATACGCTGTGTATGGATCGTATCAGTTTCCACAGTTGTGTGACTTCACTAACACAATACGGCTCACAGGAAGCAGCATTTTCAACCAATACGAAGGTAGTTGCTGGCGTACTGTCTGGGGCAGGGTTACCAAGGTACTGAGATTAAAGTCCGCGAAAGATATAAAAAAATTGACAAATTGCAAGAAAAGGTTTTTACATCTAAATTTGCAGGAATATCGTAGAATAACATATCCAAAATCACCGAAATCCACCTTCCGGTTTTTACTTTTTTCCCGGAATTTGTCCCGGAAAAATGCGAAAAAATTAATAAGTCGAAAAGGTGCATCTCACGACAAAACTAGTAGACACAAAAATTAAACAACACATAACATATCCAACATTCACAAAAATCCACTAATAACTTCTCCTTTTTATGGATTCGTCCCGGAAAAAAATATTAAAAAATATGAAATAAATCGAAAACGGCGCACTGTACAAAAAAAATATTTCAGATCCAAAGGTAAAGTGCCTAGCTTTTCTCATTATATATTCTAATTTCATCATAATTCACATAAATTAAGCATTTTTTTTTTTTCAGAATTTGTTCCGAAAAGGCTGAAACCGCACACCGTATTCCAAAAACTATGGAGAACAAAATTAAAAAATAAACACACAAAATGTATCATATTGCAGTAAGAATTTAATTCTTTCCTCTTAAGCGAATTGAATTTTTCGTTGTTACCACGGGGCAGTTTTCGAGATGCAACACATGCTGCGTCCGAATTTGTAAATGCACCCTATTTCATGAAGGTTAGAAAGGTGTATGTATATCGGTAACAGGGTAAGGATTCAAATGCAACGTATTCAGATGAAGCATATTTGCACGCTTGCTAGGCGAACAGTGTCGTTCGCACTGAAAAACCTAGGAACAAACGAATGACCTCAGATAAAACATACCAAATGCTATAAAGGCCAATACTTGGCAGCTCTAGGGTAATAAAAAACAAAAGTATGAGAAAATAAACCAGCAGCATGAGGTGAAGTTGAAACTACCGTAGAAAAACAATAGGCCGATTACGTTTCTGTTAACATAAATTTAATTTAGTTCAAATGTTTGAAGAACTGATTATTTTGAGTATTATTATCGGTCGTGGCAATGCAAACTGGTTATTCGTCAATCGTCATGAAAATTTCTCTTCACCTTGTTATGTTGGCCTCACAAATCTGACAAAGTGTAGTTTGCTGCTATCTGATGGCCTGAGGTGGAAATACAATCGACGTTCTCGCAGAGCTGTACAAGTTATCCAGTAGTGGTTTACAGTGTATTTGATTATACCTGCAGAACTGCACAAGTTATCAGGTATTGGTTTGCAGTGTATTTGATTACACCAGCAAAACTGTCTGGTGAGCGTAGTCTTTAGTGGAACGCTAGCCACTTTTCACTCGACATCAGAGTCCGTCCGCTACAGAAAAAAATATCCCCATTTTCTTATACCAGTTTGAAACTTGATATACAGCAAGTTGTGAGAAGGACAGCTGTGACTATCCTGACTGGCTACATACTAGCGGGTGGTTCATGAACTGGTCAGGCCACAGTTGATCGCTCCAATTTTAACACAGACCTGTACAGCTGCTTCTGGAGGTGAGAGCCAACGTACAGCGGGGGGAGTTCACCGAATGTTTTTTTTATTTATAAGTGGGGTGGTTTGTTTTATAGACAAACGTTGCCACTTTTTTTGGGACTTGAAGACATAAAATGATCCCACCTAAGCGGGCCAGGTAGAATGATGTCAAAAGCCCATTGGCCCAACACCCGTCCTTGGAAGGAATCGGCCAATGTGTAACCGCTACTTGGCCGATCTTGGAACGTTGGCTATGTGTTGGAAGCATTGGCCATTCAGTGTCGGTTTTAAGTCCAACATCAAAGGGGTTGGCGTATGCATTGGTGAAGTCTTGGTCTGTGTTTACACATTGGTGCATGCATTAGTGTTGTGATTTTACATTTTTTTTGTAGTCTGAGAGGAAAATATTGTTATATGAAATGTTGAAATGGATCAGTGGACATTATTCCGCACATATACATAGAGTATGAATGTAGTTGCAGCAATTTACAAATAAACTTGACCCTCAATTTTCACGGAATTTAAAATGGCCGTATGACTGGTTAAAAATGAATTGGCCCAGTGTGCAAATAGCGACTGGCCGTTTCATGGTCATTGGCATTTCTTCCTTCCAAGATTGGCCCAATCACACGGGCCAATGTGTAAATCCGGCCTAAGAAAACGTTCGTAAAAGTGTGGGAGTTGTTTCTCTTCCCTCACTGCTGTTACACCAGAGCGTGATACAACCATCAGTCAAACCGGGCAGCTGGGACTACGGGCAGCGGCACACGTCTGTTTTGTGTGACGGCACTTCCACGACTAGGACGAAACGCACCCGCGAGACGAGGAATTAAATGTTCCTAAAAACAAACTACCCTACCGCGCCACCGCCGCCTACTTGTGTGGACGACCGCCATGCAGCAACGTCGGCGAGCATACTGTATCCAGGGTACAGGCGTGGTGAAATGAACACTTTTGAAGACCGCCTTGGTAAGAATAATAATTTTAGAATACTTATCAGTGGCGCCGGAGCTGCGGGGGTAGCAGGGGCGGATGCCCCCCCCTCACTCATTAGTGTAGGGGGCAAAGTATGTGTTCCCAACCCAAAGGTTTGGGGTACATGTATTACATTAGTAACTTTATTTGAAAAAATTTTTCGTTGTGATTATGGCTGCTTTATGCCCAATATTTATGTTTTGAAACATCTAAATTGCACCATTTTGTACCTTAAAATTCAAACTATTCTGAGTCTGCTCCCCCCCCCCCCGCCCCCAACCAAAAATTCCGCTCCGACGCGCCTGCTTATCATTGCTATCTAAGACGTTAACTTTTCAGTGCCACACACAGCTTGTAACAGTCCATCGGACTCGCTTTGGCTAGAAATACCATGGATTTAAAAAAATGGGAAAAAGCAAAGTAACGTAAATGTTGCAGTACATTAACTTTTTCTTTGATTTAAATGTAATTCATCATCCCTTGATCTACGCAGTAAAAATTAAACATTAAACAGTGCGTGGTAGATAGATATACGCTCCGGAATCACTCATTCATTACGCGTGATCTCTTGCACCGCAGTTAATGCACGAGGTTCCGGCGTCAGAGATTGTGGCTCAGAAGTTCGTAACACTGGAAACAATTTTGTTCAAAACACGTTGGTTAAAACTACTGCCCAGGATTGCGGTTTGTTGACATTCCCAAATTGGCTTCAAGAGACCTACAGTTATAGATTGATGCTTTTAGCGTTGAATTTTGTACCACGCCCTCTTGAAACGCATTATGTAGGCCCTACATCACACACAACATATTCTTTGCATTTTTAGTGTAATAAAACAAACTGCAGTTTCAAATATGTTCTACTATTGCTAAGAAAGATTCTTGTACAAAATTAATATTAGTGGTGTTTTATAACAAAATGTGTACCGCTTAACCTTCAGAATGTCAGCTTTACAGAAGTGCTTTTGTCCATCACGAATCCATAGTAAGCATAACTAATCCCGAAAACGTCGGCAGGCGAAAAATTTACGTATTCTTTCGTACATTAAGTTTACAAATTTGATCGATTAATACCGTTCAGTAATAAATAAATACAGCTTCCTACCTCAGAACGACAAACACATTCACTTATACGGCACGAAACAAAACAAAGTCGTAGCAAAGTCGAGACACCTAACATGCCCGTCTACGAACTGCTGGAGGAATTGTAAACGCTCGCTGTAATAACACAGCATGGCGGTCTGCTATCCACAATTCAGCGCCTATTGTTCTGAATCACATCACCAGAGGGCACTGAACCGCATGACAATTGTGCAAAGCCCGCAAAACTATGCCCATCTCTACTTGTCTGCCGTGGCTACATTTCAAACATTCCAAAACGCATTGTCTTGCCATCGCGCTGCATGCTAATGACAGCGTAGCCTTCGCGCGGTATCGCTATCGATTATACAATACACATAACATACAACATACAGATTATATAGGTAGTTCGCGATAAAGTGGGCACTTCTGACGACTACCTTGTCTAAAATATACCTATTGGCTCTTATGAAATTGACGATATTGCAAGATACATCGAGAAAAAGTACATCCCGTAATCAATCCTTTTGGCTTTCGACACAAGCAATAGTAAGTAGGCTACCATACGGTTGCAGATCTAATATTCTAGCGTGACATGAAATAGGCGGGAGGGGGTGGGTAAAAAATGTGGGTTGCACTAAAATATATATAAAAAAAATTTTTGGGAGATTCTACGTATCTCGTGTGTTGAGCGTTAATTTATGTCACACGCCGTTTTGAAAATAATTCTTCCTGTTCTTTTCAAGTACATTTCCGTCTCGGCAATGCTGCACAAATATTACTAACTTTATTATTTTGTATGTGTACGAGAAAGTTTTTGTTATGTATTCATGACTTGTGACTGAATTTTACTAGCACAAAAAAAAACTTAACTTTCATAGTTTTTGTATTACGACACGCGAAGTCACAAATTGAAGGTACAATAACACAAACAATACCGAAATGTAATTATTTTCACTGAAATTGTAAAAAGTATAAACTATAACATATTTACAGTATTTAAAAATATGAAATTAAATACAATCTTGCTAATTTGATCACTAATTTTTTAACGATAAAAAATACTATTTCTTGTACCAGCCTACGACATTATTAAACATGTGAATTATTTTATTTCAGCGAGAATGTCAGTTGGTTTTCATTCATCACGTGGCCGAACGAGCGTATATAACGATACAGTGGCGTGTTTCTTTAATGTTCAGGAGGGTATTTGCTTGATCCCGACAATCTGCATCACAAGGCGGTTATTCTATATTCTAGGTGAATGCAGAAGAATTTTAACTATGTATCCTACTTCGTAATAAACTGTTTTCAAAATACGTGGCAACTGTTGCAATCACATTTAATTTGAAACTGTGCGCAAGCAGCTGCACTCGCTACTATCGGTTTGTATTTCACACCCAATATTTTTAAGGAAAAAACGTTTCTCTTGAACTGTTATTAACTTATTACTGCAGTACATAAAATGCGCGTAAAAATTGATCGAAGGCACCTAAAACCAAATCTAAAAATGTAGGTGGGGTTAAGCGAGACAGCTAATCCATTAATAGAGATGATGGTATATCGCGAAAATGTTTTGTGCCAAGATAGCCTTGAAAACACTGACACAACGTAGCTGTCTGCAGACATCAAATATTACAATATCGGGATTCTTATTGGCTCAGTCAAATAGGGCAACAGCTCCACGTACAAGTTAAAGCCAGTAATCGTCTGGTAAGCTGGACGTGTATTGAAATCCACCAAACAGTCAACTTTTCCCGCGATAAACCATCATCTCTATCCATTAACAAAAAACTAGGCCTAATGGTAAGAAACAAAAATGGGTGAATCTAATCTCGACGTTAACCAAAACATTGTTTTTAGAATCAATATTATAACATATACCATGCAAGGCCCGTTTTATCAGTCTGACAGAGGTAACCTGTTTTAGTATAATTAACTTAATCACTAAATTATAAGCACCATGTATCTCAAGTAGTACAAAACTTGGTGCAGCATGTTTCACTTTGAGAACAATAGTACAACTAGTAGATTATTCTGCAATCAAAAATATTTATTTTTCTTACTTTCACTCAATTACGGCTTTTGGAATAATTTTTTGGGGTAATTCTACAGATAGTGTCAAGGTATTCAAATTGCAAAAAACTGCTTTAAGAATAACAGAAGGCAAAAGAAAACGAGATTCTTGTATACTACATTTTAGTAAACATAAAATTCTCACCTTTTATTGTCAGTACCTGTTTTCACGTATGAGTTTTTCAAGCGATAACCCAGATGAGTTCCCGATGAATTCTACCAAACATCATCTTACTAGGCCAAGTCGTAATATTCATATCCCTTCAGTCCGGCTGAAAGCCTTTCAAAAGGGGTCCTGTATACAGCGGGATATGTATTTAATACGGTACCAGGCGATATTAAAGTGTTGTTTGACGTGAATAAAATATTATTCAAGAAGAAAGTTAAATCATATTTAATGAATAATTATTTTTATTGTGAGCAAGAATATTTAAATGCACGTGTATGAGAGGTTGTGTATACAAAATGCTTATTGAAAATGTTTGTAAGACTGCAATCTGTAATGATTAACATGACATGTTCCACAGCCTAGTGGTTGTTACCATTAGAGGGCTCAATTAAATGAAAAAAAAAAACTTGGTCTCAGACCTTCGAAGAACAACCGTAAAAATAATTATGGTAGGTATAAATCAAAATTAAGAGATTATTAGAGATGGTGAAATTTCACGAATTCAATTACCTGCATGTTAGAATCGAATATCCTATGCATAAGTCCTGTCTATTCGTTCATTGTCTGTTGTTCCACTGAGTAGCAGCTAGTAGACAAATAGTCGGGGCTTAAGTATGAATAAGATATTTGATTCTTACATGCAGGTCATTGAATTTGCGAAATTTCACCATCTCTAATGGTGATTTATCGCGAGAAAAGATGTCAGTTTGCTAGGCTCCAACGTATTATATTAATTTCATACGCTTTCCCTTCGTTACTGGCGAGTTCCTCCAATGGTAATTCTGGTGCGCCACTTCTGAGTAAAGTGATATTAGTCAACTCTCAACATATTGGTCTATAGAGCTGGTGAGGGGTGACGTATGAGTATGGAGCAGCGTCGGAATGAAGAGGCAAGGGAAACGGGAGATTCCCGAGAACACCGCCGCCGACCAGCGGCATCATCTGGCACGCTTCTCCCGTGCGAAAATCCTGAGACCGACCCCGCCGAGAATTGAACATAGATCGCCTTTGTTGAACCACTCGGCCACCGTAGCCCCGCCGCTACTACTGAATGTTTATGACGTGTGAAAACAGGTAAACCGCGTCACACAACTATCGGCCCATCATACAAGGCACAGGACGTTACAATGATTTGGAAAATATGCTGAGCAGAAAAGATTCTCGCTATTTTCCGCAGTCTCTATCGATTGTTAGAGATGATGGCTAGGTCCAGGAAGTTTTCGCGAAAATATTTTTGCTCACTGTTTCTGTGCCTTGCGTGCACATCGGCAGCTCTAGGTTATTGGCTGCGTATTCATGGCACAGTCAAATGCAAAACGGCTCTGCACAGTCAGAAGAACGTTTACTGCGACACCAGACGCCTGTAATTTGCGGGGAAAAAACCCCCACGGTGCTGATAGTTAAAACATCCAACCACTGACAATAAAAAATAGAGCAGGCGTTATGCACACAATCCACTCAAACAAAGTGGTGAAAAAATCTTTTCACTAACTATGGTTTATCGGGGGGAAAACTTGACTGTTTGCTGGATTTCGACACACGTACCTTACCAGAATATTACTGGCTTTAGCTTATACCTGGAACTGTCACCCTAGTTGTCTGAGCCAACTAGAATCCCGATATTGTAATATTATGGTATAGGTGGTTCGGGATAAAGTGAGCAGGCCTACTCAAAAAAGCCCTGCAAAATTTCTATTTTCAGCAAATCCGTATCTTTTCGCGCGTAACGGCTAACGACATGAAATGCTTAACCCCTCTGGACACGTCGCTTGATGCTTGCGCATGTACGTTAAATTGTGCAGTCGGTGGAAACCTATGTTATAGTCAGATAAAAAAAAATTCATTAATTATCTGCAACTCAAATATGTAGATTTCAGTTGATTTTATTTCCGTATTCGTGTATTTAAACAGGAAAACACATGGAACTACATTCGGCAATTCGCTGCCAACCATACAAGTAGTAAGAAAACTACGGTTAATGTTGAATTATATGCAGTAACAGGTAGTGGTATTTTTGAAAAGCTAAATCTTAAGTGCTTACTATATCCCGAGTGGCCTGTACCTGTTATTGGTCTGCACACAGCTACGTTGTATCAGTAGGGTTAGGAAAAATTCGCGAGTTCAATTACCTGCATGCTATAATCCAATGTCCTATGCATACTCAAGCCCCGTCTATTCGTTCATCGTCTACTGTTTGAATGAGTAGCAGGTAATGGACACATAGTAGGGCTTCAGTATACACAGGATAATGGATTCTAGCATGTTGGTCGTTTAACTCGCGAAATATTCCTAGCCCTATGTATCAGACGTAAATTACCTAATCAGTAAACATTTGTGGTTTCTTGCAACATGTATGATTGGATGTTATACGTCTGACAACATAGCTGTCTGTAGACCAATAGGCATCAAATATTATAATAGCGGGATTCTTATAGGCTCAGTCAAATAGGTCAACAGCTCCACGTACAAGCGAAAGCCAGTCATCTTATCATAAGCTGAACATACGTTGAAACCCAGCAAATAGTCAATTTTGCCGCGATAAACCATTGCCGTATCTATAATTATTGTATATCGTGAAAATATTTGTGCGAACATACCCCTGAAAATGCTGCAGTTCCTTGTAATGTGTATAGTTGGGTGATGTACGTCTGGCACAACGTAGATGTCTGCAGACCAGTAACAAGCATCAAATAGTACAATATTGGAATTCTTATTGGCCGAGTCAAGTGCGGTAACAACTGTACGTACAAGCAAAAGCTGAACACACGTTGAAACACAGTAAAGTCAAGTTTCACCGCGATAAGTCATCATATTTGGTGAACAAACAAATTCAAGGAGGGGATATATCATGACTTACGCTTCATGGACGATGATGCTTGTTCGCACAGAGCTGGGCTTGTGGACGACATGCAGGACATGCTGGACGAGGGAGGTATCGAGCTCTGCCGTGGCCAGCTGGCTTTGCAGTCTAACACGCCTGGAATGCAATACCATTTATAATCTCATCGATCCCATACCGCGCAGAAATGCAGCAATATTGGTCGTTCATGGAGACGACACGCCATGTTAGGGGACAGTATTGTCTTGCGCTGTCCTACTGATCCCACAATCCGTCCCTTGTCAATGACGAGCATATATTTATGTATATAACAGCAATATCGTCGCACTGTTTATTTATGGAAGATCTTGTAACTATTTTGATTAGTGTATCTGAGGATAGACGGCGTCTTTGAACAAGGACGAAGCAAAGGCTTATATTGTACGTGTCATAGTCGCCCTTGACAAGACCTGTTGAGCCCAAGAGGACGAGAAATGACAAGTCGACAGGCTGCCAGGACAGATAGCACCACACAAGTTAAGCATTATGACTATTATTCTGGAGATATTCTACGTGGCTATTTTCAGTGATTGTTGATTGTAGTTGAGGCCGTAGTTGGCGCAGTGACTAAAGCACTCTCCCCTCACCACGGCGATCCAGGAGGGGCGGTCCCCGGATTTTCGCATGTAGGAATAGTATCGGACAATGCCACTGGTCGGCGGGTTTTCTCGGGGAACTCCCGTTTCCCCTTCCCCTTTATTCCAGCACTGCTAGTGCTGAACAAGTTGGAACTGGTTTTGGCAAGGTAAGCGGACATTACGTCTCATCCACGAGGTACATTAGAGACGGTGAGACACAACTTGGTACAATGGCAGGAACAGGGAGATGAGCAAGCCATGGGATTTGTTAAGGAACCATCCCAGCATTAGCCTGGTGTGATTTCGGGAACCACGGAAAACCGAAATCAGGATGGCCGGAGCCGGGGATCGATTCCAGGTCCTCCGGAACGGTCGGTAATTGGTTTTTGGGACTACCACCCGGCACCCACTACCACTGAAAAAACACAAGTCGGCTCAACATGGAAGTAACGCCTCTAGTATCCTTATGTACTCTGTACTCTGTATGTCAGACCAAACATGTCGCATGGGTCATGACTGTAGGGATAGGAAAATTTCGGGAATTCAATGACCCGCATACTAGAATGCGCTGTCCTATGCTTACTCACGCCCCGTTTATTCGTTCATTAGCTATTGTTCCACTGAGTAGCAGCTAGTGTACTCATAGTCGGGGCTTGAGTATGCATAGGACAATGAATCCTAACGTGCAGGTCATTGAATTCGCGAAATTTTCATATCCCCTAGTCATGAGGCTTGCCTTGAGAGAGGTAGGCACATGCGCTCGGCCCCGATATATATAGGCTACCTGTCGCGAGGCCCACCTAACAGCTGTGGAACCACGTTTCGGCGAGTTATACATACCGTATCATTAAATCAAATAAAAACCACTCCGCCTTACGTTGTTTGGACCCTATGTTTAGTGCTGTTGGTCAAAATTACATTTTAGATTACATTTAAATAAATGTAATTGTGTAGTCAATTATCATGGTGGCATTACATCCACTATGTTCACATTACGAATAGAAAACACATTTTCAATTTAATTTTTCACAAGATATCAGCCCACAAATTTAACACACTCCGTCCTGACTCGCCCAGTAAACTTACAGATTTTCATAGCACATTTAAGTGTAAATTTCGGGATACGTTATTTATAGCGACTGATAAACACAAGCGCGAAAAAAAAAAAAAAGTTAGGTTCCAGCTAACAAATTGAAATATCCATTGTCCATGTACAGAAGGGAGGATTGAGTTCCTGCCACTTTCTGGGTAGTGAGTGACGATAGATACGACAGAAAAAGTGTGGAGTCATTGTTCGGGACATATCAAGAAAAAACCGCCATGAAACACTACAGCACGAGTTTACATCACGATGGAGTCGACGTAAAAATCTCAAAAGTACAATTCAAACTAACTTAGTCACAGAAGCCAAAATACAAACCTACGACCGGGTAATTGTGGATTTTGAACACCACTTCGTGTACATGACGGTGCGTAATGCTTATAAGGCCTACTAAATATGTTCTTAAAATTAGATTGTTTCATTACTGATTACCGGCAAGACCTTTGAAACACTACTGTATGTTGCAATAGGAATTTATGACAATTACGTGGGTTTGTACACATACACCAGTGCGAAGTTACGTTAGCAAACAGAACTCTAGGAGATTTTCAATCACGTATTCAAATTTATGTTAGTACTACGAAAAGCCATAAACATTCGATTAATATGTTGAAAATAAAGGATTTGAATATACAGAAAAATGTAGATGTATGTATACACGCATCAATGACATTTTTAAATCTTGCAACAAACTATATTTCCTTTTCGATACCACTGGCACGGGATTGATGAAAAGTGTTTTCAGGCTGAATATTCTGGAATTTAATTTTAAGTTTGGCAGAATTTACGGGGGGGGGGGGATTCAGCGCTTCTCCTGTAAGAGCGCCCCAGTAAAGACGTTCGTTGACGGACACAACAAATCACAACAATGTGTAATGAACACACAATTGTTTGCCCTGCTCAGTACGAGAAATCTCGTGATACTGTTACCTGACCCGCTCAACACGAGGTCAGTGACCCCACATTCCAGAAAACCGGGCGTGCTCTGCGAAGCTGCAAACCGTAACTAAACTTTGAAATTAATTTCAACGTTAATATACAGTATAACCGAAAATATGGCAGTTAAATATAGCACGATTTGTAACCGTTAAACTACACTACAGCGGATGGGTTGTACAGCTTACACAAAGGTCAAGTTCTGATATTGCACGGAGAGGATTGAAATTAATTTAACTAACACAGAATGTTTTATACTTAATAACTATGCTACAATTAGCCCTGAAATCCTACATTTAAACAAATTTAATCAAGGTATTGGTAACCCTCGAGCAAGCATTCACGTGTGTTCCATTTCTCGGATGCTGATTAGTTAAAAGAGATAATTAGCAAGAGCTTTCATATTGACTAAATTATTTGAAATAATGTAATGGTGTCACCACTTGTGTCATAGCCACTATGCGCAAGACATGTTAATTTTACCACCAAGGACTTCACTCAGCCACAGGTTCCTATATACGCAATTTATTTTTGCGAGAATTACTTTTTTTTTTTATACTTAATGGGAACACATATATCGCAAAATCTGCTACTTTGACTTGCTGAAAATTGTTTTTGCTACAACATTTGAAAATTATATGGTTTTGCCTAATTATCTACTTAATTTTTTTCTTTGTCGATAATTAGAAAAAATTCTACTTTTTTTTTTTTTTTTTCCTTTTGCTTTTGCTTTTACAAGTTAGGCTGCATAGCAAAAAAAATATTTCAACACACCAATGTGGCGCCTTTAGGATATCTGTTTCCTTCAAGACAAAAATAATGCAAGAACAGATAAAATAAAAACCGGTGGCTTTAGCTAACACATAGTTCCACAGACCAACTTCCGCCGAAAATGATGCAGAAATCACTGTTAAAATCGAGGAGATAATGGAATTATTTCTTTCACGTGTGCGAGTATGTTTGTGATGGACCAGTATTGGCATTTATGACCAGCTTTAATCGCAGCTCATCGCTCCAACTGCCATGAACAAAAAATTCTAAAGAGGAAAGAAAATCAAAGAAAGCAACAAGCTATAAAGTGACAAACAATTTTTTTTTCCATTACCACTACAGATATATTTACATAACCTCTTATTCGCTAAGTTAAAATCAACACAAAATTCTTACATCTGGCGAAGCTGTTCATTTACACCTGGGTATAGCCAACCAAAGACCAATTTTTTTATTACTCCCAATTCTGAAAACTAGCTCCAGTCACTCTCATGCGACTGCGGATGCATACCCTATCTCTTTACGCCTGGGATTTTTTTCCTCTCGAGATGAATTTTTTTTTAGAGCGTAAGTTATGAACGCGAACCGCACCACGCGGCGCAATTTCGAGGAAGAAGGGCCGGCATGGCGAAGAGAGAGACTTAATAAAACCCACCAGCGTTCAGCAGACAGCAAGTCGACTGCAGTGTGGGCAACATTACCCAACATGAAGAGTTTTCTTGCTACTACTCGACCACGACTAGTCCTGCAGTGAGCGTGACCATACAGGAGAATTGGGCGCCAAGGAGTTAGGGGCGACATCTACATCTAACACACTTTACAATTCGATCATAGGAAAGGATTGAAGACTGAGGCCGGTATTCCTAAACGTGTGTATAAGGGTTTAGGTGCAGCATATGTCATGCCTAGGCCTTATCGGTATTCCTAAACGTTTGTATAAGGGTTTAGAGTAAGGACATTGCTTATTCAGGACTGATCTGTGACTTTTCCTTGTCCTAATATAACTACGCATACACAGTACGCTTAGCCCTACAGACGGCTACGTACGTTACAACGTATTTTACCGCTTGCTGGACGAATATCGCTTTTAATAATAAAAAGAGAAAACAAAAACATTCTAATAATACAGAAAATGAAACTTTGTGGCAGCAGGAATACTAAATAATAACTCACTAGCATTTTAAAAGCCCAAATAATCCAAAATCATCAAATTT
>PNEQ01030447.1:0-23171 GCA_003012365.1 Medauroidea extradentata | reverse complement strand
CAAATATAAAACGAGCGCATGCATTTTGTATTCGTTGTAATTTAGCCGCTAAATTCTCATCGACGTCTGAGAACAACACGTCACAGTAATCAAGTACAGGAAATATTAACGTCTGAATGAGCGTTACTTTAGCGGTATGTGGCAAGAAACGTTTGTGTCTGTTAAGCATATGCAGAATGGAATATGATGATTTACAAATATATAAACGCTTCAGAGAATTTAAAATAAAAATATAATAACTACAAGCTTTACATGTAAGACAAATTAAAAATGTAACAAATCATTTAAATCAACGTAAACGAAATGTTAACTAGCTATAATAGAATGGCAAAATATTTGCGGAGCCACTGTTTCTCCGAGAAAAATTTAATTTTATTTGTGATCTTAAGTATTATTTTTTTAACGACCTACAATTTCAAGAAATAACAATATATCTGAGGTCCCGGAGAATAATCTTTCATTATGCCTTTGTTAAAAAATACAGTTATGTCATTTATTAGAGATAGTAGTTCTTACTTATAGATGTAGCAGATCTTCCTTAGTAGTGATTTGCTTCTTTTGTGAGCCTTGTGTCACAAGGACCATGCCGTCAGTTGTCCAGACATTCTTCATCTCGAACTTCTTGTAGAAGACTTTTCTTCGTTTCTGGAAGGAAACTAACTTCACAATGATTGGATTAACCATACCGCAGGGTGTCTACTAGGTCACTAAAGTCACGAAAGTCCCACAATAGTCACTAATTTGTAGTATATTTTGGTATAAGTCATGAAAATCATTTTCAAGTGTTTGATTCTTGTCGAATCATTTGTCAAACGTGCGTGTTTACACTACCGGTACTAGTATTTCTCGTGCACTGTGCAAGTAAAATAAATAATTTGTTTGTATATTAGTTATCATAGTCATCTTCATAAAAACAACTTAAATTTAGGTATATATTAATTACACATTTTAAAATTGGACATGCTTCGCGTTATCAGCTGTTGGAGGAAACTTAATGAAAATTGTCGGCCGTGTTGCACTTGTTAAAAAAATTATTAATTAATTCTGTTTAAACAGATTTTCAAGAAAAAGTCACTAAATTTTACTTTTACAATCTGGTATACACCCTGTACCGTCTCTTTTTTCCCTACTCTATGGCTACAGTCAATGTCTGATACCTCTAACACAACTCATATCTGTTTGCTTACACGCACGACAAGTTCGTCTGTGTTCTCCGTCAGCTTCTCTTCCATCCCAAATATGCATAAACAATTTCTTCTGGAATACTGTTCTAGTTCGTCACTACATTTTACGCACTCACTTTCAAGTTTTTTTTACTTTGGTTTCCAGTTCCTGGATTTTTGAGATGGTTGTCTCGCAAGCTCTGATATTGAATTTAATAGTTTTCTCCAAGGCCTCGACAACTTTTTTTTGTGACAATTTCCGTAACAGCCTCGGCGATCTGTTTTATTACGTCGATTTTACCGAGCAGTTCTTGTACACTATCACAAATTACTTGCGAGAGTTCACCACTTTGTTCACTCCCGGCTAAGCTGGACACTACATCTGTAGACGTAGTGCAAAATATCTTTGTAGAAAATGTTTTTTACAAGAAGAAATCACTGCACAACAACCAAATAATATTTGTAAATATAGCGATTTCTACGTTGCTGCCTGTTCGCTTAACACAATCAAGAGCACAGTCTTTATTACCACCTTCAGAAACACTTTCCTCGGAGCGATGTTTCCTCACGCCTAGCCAGTAGTCACCAGTCACTATCTTACTCGCCACAGAAGTCAGAGGAGTGTAGAAGGTGGTGGGGACTGGAATTTTTTATTAATTTTTTTTATTTTTATCTATTATTCTTCGTATATGACCGGTGCATTTTATCTCATATACGTTTGTTTCACCCACCTTGCCACTTACAATTGTTTCCATCTCATCCAGGGTTGCAAAAATCCAACCCTGGTGAGTTTTTGTGGTTTTTTCGGGTTTTATTGGGTTATATGTAAAACTAAGCTTCATTAATTTTTTCACTATTGTATAAAATACTTGTGAAAACTACTGTCATCAGCATGCCTGTAGAGCCACCTGATTACGGTGAAAATAAATAGCAGATTTCATCAATTTTTCTTGTCAATTTCGGTGAAAATTTTGTCATTTTTAAAATATTTTTGGTGAATTTATCTTCATTTTTAAAAATTATTTCACTTCCTATTTCGTCATTTTTTAAAATTATTTCACTTCCTATTTCATCGTTTTTAAAAATTATTTCACTTGCTATGTCGTCATTTTTAACAAAAAAGTGTTATTTTGCATTTCTTTATTCTGACAACTGTTTGAATGTGGGTTGAAAATATTTATTTCAAACTCGGCATTTTTACTTCCAAAAAAGAAAGAACTACTTTAAGTAAATAAGTCTGTAAGGTTGACGTACTGTATATTAGCTTGATGGAAAAGTCAGTGTAGCCATCAGTTCCATTGTGCTGCAGAGATATTGGACCCTTTGTTATAAATTCTAATAGTAGGAGAAATTTCCTTTACATTCAAAATTACTGCCAGTAAAGAACATTGTCCACTACTTTCACCCACTTTAGATATCAATTTATACTTATTAAAGGCAAGATGTTTTAAAAGATAGAGGTGCTGTAAACGGTTTAACTCACATCTACATGTTTCATGTCAATTTTCTTAAACCTAGGTCAACAGAAGACGATTTTGCACCTTATGAAGAGACTGCTCATTATTATGCTTCCATGGCCTGCGTCTGAATTTTTAAAGGGAAAGATATTTAAACACGTTTTCATACGTTGACTCAGTGCATTAAAAATCTTAGGTTCATTAAAAACGTTAATATTTTGTATGCGATAATTATTTCTCACGGTCATAAACAGTTACCTCCATTGTTAAAACATATTTTCAACTGCGCCTCATACCCCATGACAAGCGAAAATGTAAATAAATGCGAAAAAAGTTAGTTTTCTTTATTCAACTGTTGGAACTCTTTCATATGGTAGTATCGATATTTAATTAAATAACGCGATATATCACTAACGCGCTTGTATTTATCTTTAATTCTCGAAGCTTTGTTCACAAACTTAAACAATACCGGCAAAAAAAGGCATTTTCGTGAGGTTTTTCATGATTTTACGAAGATCAACTGCCGAGTATTGTGCTCAGTCGGAAATTAAATTCAGACATAATAAACATCGTCAGCGGACATTTGAAGTCCAACGTAAGCAAGTAGCAATGATTTATATAAGTAATTTGACTTTAAATTCTAAGCGAACTTTGTTTGCGTAACTTATTTCCAACAATTGTAGGAACCATAGAGATGAATTATTTTATGCTTTGCTTGTACGAAAACGGCAGCAAAGATACGTGATGAAAGTGTTTTGACAGACAGGTATCGATGTGTTCCGGCAGGTATTTTACCAAACGGTCACTATTGATGCGCATATCGAAGTTCGTTGCAGTTATAGATTTGTCAAATACGCTGTGTGTAAAGTCACAAGAATGAGGTTAAATTTTGCTGTAAACTTCGCATTTAGATAAATATGTGCTATGCTGTTTTTTGTGGTGTTTTAGAGGTTAAAGTTGCTGAGTATTCATATCGCCTCTAGTATTATAATTTTGGTTGTTCTCACATCCACCTGTCTGTTGTTATTGTTGGGAAAACAAATGTGTAGAATTTGATTTTGAAAACATGTTGTTTGTGTAGGTATTATTTTTTTAAGTTCAAAAATGCCAAGTGGAAGTGGTAGGAAAGGATGTCCCGAGTGGAGTGAAGTTATAGTTACAAGTGAACAAAATAAAACTAACGTTGAATGTAAATACTGCAAAATGGAAATTATTGCTAAAATTGAACGAATTAAAGTGCACTTAAATAAATGTGAAGAAAGAAAAATCCAACAAACTACCCCTGCTAGTGCGGTCCAGTGTTCCTGTGACATATTAAGATCTGATAAACCTGAAACTTCTACTAGTTTTTCAGAGCAGCCTTGCACTTCAACTTCTCAACCAGTCAGGAGAAAGCTGCTGTATAATGTGCCAAATCAATCTCTTGTAAAACGTCAAATGTTGATGGGTGATTTTACTATAAATACTACCCCACAGCAGAGGGAAATTCTGGATATTAAAATAGCTAAATTTTTTTATGCTAACAATATAGCTTTTAATGCAGCATCAAGCGTTCAATATAATGATATGATTGGCGCCCTTCGCCCAGCCTACAAAGGTCCTAGTCGGTCATCATTAGCAGGCCCTCTTCTTGATATTGTTTCTGCTCAAATAGATCTTCAAATGCAGAAACAATTTGCAGATTCCAGGTATTGTTGTACTCTTTTACAAGATGGTTCGTCAAATGTAAAAAATGACCCTATCGTTGAAATAACAATCCATCATTTCTTCTGAACGCATTTGATTGTGAGTCCAACAAAAAAACTGCCGAGTATTGTGCTCAGTCGGCAATTAAATCAATTAAAGATTGTGAAGAAAAATTTGGGATCAAAATTATTGCAGTATGCACCGATATTGAAAATAAAATGGAGAAAATGCGCAAAATTTTGGAAAGTTAAAATTTAAATCTTCTGACCTACGGTTGCTCAGCCCATTTTGTAAACCTTATTGAAAATGAAGTAACACCACAAACAGTATTGAAACACATAGTTTAGGTACAAAAATTTTTTCGTAACCATCACCAGCCACATGGGTGGCTGAAACAAAAAGATTGTGCAATGCCCCAACTTACTAATTCTACGAGATGGAATTCACAACTAGACTGTGTTGACACATTCGTACAAAATTACCACAAGTACGTGCAAATTCAATCTGAGCACACTGATGATATCCCAAACAATATAGCCAAAATTATTGACAATGCTCAAATTTACAAAGAATCTTTGAACTTAATTAAATCTTTGAACTTAATTAAACAGTTGAAAGAAGTCAGCAGAGTTCTAGACATTCTGCAATCTGACAGTACAAACTTGTCATATACTGTAGAATTATGGCTTGACCTAGTAGAAAGTTCAGATTTGAAATCTTACAAGGAAATAATACTAAAAAGAATGGCTCAAGCACTTCAACCATTCCATTATTTAGCAAACATAATGGATCCAAATAACAGAGGGAGGAGACTGACTGCTTTCCAAGAAGACGAAGCAGAACAATGGGTAATGGAAAAATACCCTAATTATTTGCCATACATTTTGGCATATAAAATTGCTGATGCAGAATTTTACCCTGCATCAATGTTTTCTGAAGACGTTATATGTATGTTCCAGAGTGCTAAGTGGTGGAATATTGTTGCAGTCAGAACTGAAAAGAGGAATAAGCTTCCAAGAGATTTCTGCAACTTTATTTCAAACTTATTGTCATGTCCTGCAAGCTCAGCTGCTATAGAGAGAATGTTCTCAACATTTGGAATGGTGTGGTCGAAGCTGCGTAGCCGCGTTGGTGTAGACAGAGCAGTTAAGCTTGTAAAAGTATACAGACATTTGCGCAGTAGCAATACTGTCAGTGACACTGTTGATTCCTTACTTTTATAAACTGAACTTATTTTGAGGAACATGTATTCTATCTTGTATCGTATTGTTTTTAACTGCTAGGGGTTGCTTAGTGTAGAACACTGTCTTCAAACAAAACAGTAGGCTAATTAAGATTCCTTTTTTTAATGCATTTCGTTATAATCACTGGAAATGAATTTTTAGTTTCTCAAATAAAAAAAGAATATGCAGTTAAAATTAAAGTTTTAATTAGTTTCTGTCTCTTACAGCTAAAAATAATTCATTATGAATAGTTCAGTAGTGCCAATTAAAAAACACATATAATTTGGTGGACGTGGGTTTTTTTAGGTTTTTCTCTGGGTTTTTTTAAGTGGGTTTTTTTAAAAAAAACCACATGGGTTTTTTTGGGTCGGGTAAAATAGTATCAACCCTGATCTCATCGCATCAGCATTAAAGACATCCTTTAAGGGACCATATTACTTCAAGCTTTTGGCCTTGTCGAAGCATGTGGGAGTGTGAAAGTGATAAGGACAGACGGGTTAGCAAGCCAACAACAGTATCGCCTCTACATGCGGAAACCTTGGTTATAATGTGATGTTTTCGTAATTCTAGTTTTTTCCATGGCACTTTAAATGATGACCACATAATTTTACTGTTGAAGAGTGTGTAGCAAAGTCCAATGCTGATCTCTATCAGGGAAATAAGTTTTAGCTGCAGCAGTCTAAACATAGTTTTTGGCTGTTGTGAGAGACTCCAAAATCACGTTAATAATAATTATTATGTCTTGAAACTTTGATGTAATCACCATTTGAAGTATTTCTTTTTTCTGTATATTAACACTTTTTGGCGCTCATTCAGTACCGCCTAACGAAAAGTCTGATTTCTAACACACTGCAGCACAATTTTCTGGTGTATAGGTGAGCGTAAAGGACATTGGCGTACAAAGTCATTACATATTACGAAATTTTGGTATAATTTAACGCCTTTAGAGAGGTGTTATCAAAAATTGGGGCATATTACGATATAAAGTATGCTTACAAATATACAAATTATTACTTGTCAGATTTTCATTGCTTTGGAATTCTTGTTGCTGACTAAGACAGGCAATATAAATTATTTTTTATTTCCAGTTGTCCTCCATTGCTCAATTTAATAAAAGCAGAGAAATTCTGACATCGTAAGAAGTATTCTTTACAACTTAAGATGCCTTGATTATTTGTAGGGCCCGAGTAAAAAGTAATTCCTAAAATTTGGAAAAATAGTGCCCTTGTGCACCAATTTGTCCCTTAACAATTGCACCAGTCTAGAAGTAACATTGCATCAATTTACCTGAATTTAGTTTATACTGTTTTTGCTATAATTATTATTATTATTTTTAACTTAAACGAGAGCGGATATCAAAAATCTGTCTGGCAGTTTTGTTTAAAACAGTTTTTACAGCGATAGCTAATTTTTTAAAGCAAGAAATTATACTCTTCATAAAGAGCAAATACATGTGTTTCAGCAGCAGCACAAATTGTAAAGAAATAATTTAATCTGTAAAGAAATTCCATCTTTGAAAGTCATGCGCGACATGTGCAGTTGCATTTACAAACAAAACATTTGAAGTGGTAAAAACTAACTGATACAGTTTACATTATAAATTGCTGCACACTGCAGAAGTGTTCTCTGAATGTAAACACAGCATGTGCTGTCCAAACGTGTGCGCTATGCTGGCATTAGTCAGATGTGGTTAGCTCGAGAGATTGACGTGTGGTTAAATAGGTTTTTACACGTCCACAGATCATACAGGGAAGGGATTTTCATTTTACCTTTGGTTTAGTACACATGTTTGCATATTCATGTATGGTAGTGCAGAAAACTCAGGATCACCATAACTTTTTCCAGATTGGTCATAAATAAACGAGCTGTTTGATCGGCTGGTCGATTTCTAGGTTGTCTGGATCTGCATGAAGTACTGAACATGTGAACATTGTTTTAACTTAGTGCACTACAACTGTGTTCTGTGGGAGTTGCTGCTATAATAATATTTTGTTGTTTGAGTTAGTTTTTTCAACTGGATAATTTTAACTGCTACACATTTTTCTTGCTTGTCTTCAAGTCACAGTCGTTCACTATTGGGATTGATAGAACTCTGATTTGCTCAGTCAATTAAGATATTTCTTTGCACAAAGACAAGTGCCAAAAGTAATGTTACAAGTTGCGGGCTAGGTATGTTTGGGGATGGAGGTCTTTGATAAAATAAAGAAAATAAAGCTAACCTAGTTTATTTACAACTGTATATACAAAAAAACTGTCTATAATGATTTACCACAATAAATGTCAAACAGAACAAATAACTACTATTTACGTAAAGGATAAAAAAATACATCTACATAAGTTCTCTGTATATGGAAAGGTTACTAGTCACTCACAATGGTGGACCCAATGAAATAATACCGAAGAATCTTTTCTGGCCTAGAAACACCTTCCTTCTACTTGCTGCGGTCCCACTCGCTGGACACCCTCGAACAGTCGTCGCAATCCAATACTTGTCACTATCACTTGAGATCACACCAGGCACCTGCCAGCAAAAAAACTCTCTCACTCCTGCTGCAGCTCCCCCTTATATACCTCACCCTCCTTCTTCTCGAATTATCTCGGCGGGTCTCTGTTCTCCAACCTCCTGGAAAGATGTCGCTTCAATGTCAAGCACCACCCCGAGAGATAAAGAGGGAACAGGATCATTCCAGATCACTTTATTTTCCCTCGGTTACCCGATACTGGGTGCAGGTGGTTATCATGGAGTAATACAATCCATGCAGCACCCGAGGAAGTCTTTTAGAACTGCCGCCACTGTATTGTATTTCGCCGCCCTGCCCGACAGCCACGGCGCTGAGGAGTGGGTGGGAAGAGGGGTGTCCTAGCTCCGCCACCACAGTATCGTACTACACCGCCCAGCCAGACAGTTGCGGCTCGCAACAGTAATAAATAAAAGCTGCAGATGTGTACGTATAATATTACAATTCTACTGCGTGCGCAATCTTTACATGAAAGACCAGTGACCTTTTAATCACCTGCGCCTTGTTTGTAAATAACCTCGTACAATGCAGAAGTTTGTTTTAGCAATATTGAACCGAGTGATGCTGCCTTCCTCTTGACCCCTGTTCCGGTAAGAAAAAAAATTTCTCATTGCTGTGATCTAGAGAAAGATAGAATGCCTCAGAGGGTATTATGCTATTGTATTTGGGAAATCGAAAGATCAAAAAGAAAATGTATGCAAGATGCATGCAAAATGCATGCAAAATGGAGGAATGAATGGATGGTAAGAGCTAAGGAAAAGATGAGGTAGATAGGGAGAGAGTTAGAAAGAAAGATAGGCAGGGAAAGAATATGTTATCTAGGGAATATGATAGAGGATGATAAAGGGAAGGGAGAAGGCAAATGCCACTGTTGAAAGGTACAGACTCCAACATCTTATAGGGAAAAGGCAGAACTGCTACAAGCTCAGTACTTGCCATTGTGTGAGGAGCAGGTTGATTAGAGTAATGAAGCTGGGGGAGCCTGGGAGTATCTTAGGAAGCAAACAATTAAAGAAGTGTGGCATAGAAAAGGTAATACGAGGGTTAAAGTGTAAAAAGGTAACATGTCCAGATGGTATAGGAGTTTCTGGGGGATAGTTGGTCAAATATCCACAAGTAATATTTCACAGGATTTTAGACGAGGATAAATTACCACAAGATTTGAAGGAGGCAGTGGTGGTTTCAATTTTCGGATAAAGAGAGGATAGGGGGATGCTTGACAATTGCAGACTGTGAATCTTACATTTAAGGAAATTTGTACAAAGAAAATCGTGTAAGTGGTTCTTTTATTGTCTATTTTTAAAATATGCACTGCAAGTGATCTTCAATCTGAAAGCTGAAGATCCAGAATTCCTTTATTTAATAGTCGGTACCCCTCTTTTACGAGAAGGTGTGGTCAGACAAGATAGACTTGAGTGCACTACGCTTGTAGAAATTAAATGAAGGCAGGAGCAGGCTGGGTTACTACAGATAGTACATGTTAGAGTCGTCAAAATTTTCAGTAAATATTTTAGAAATACAGTATCTGTAATATTACTGATAGAAAACCTTCAGTAGTTTTTTTTATTGTAATAATGTACATATTAGAAACATGAAAAAAAACTTTTTATATAAGAAACCTTAAGAATAACTTAAATTTGATTACTGAAACATGTACCCAGAGATGTACAAGTACTTACAGAATCAGTACTTGCAGGTGGGAGAACACAAAACACAGATGGACAACACATTTTTCACGTGGTTGTGTGGTTTCGACGTTTCGCTGGCCAGGCCAGCTTCATGGGGTGGTGAGTGATTGCACAATACAGTATGCGTATTCCGTACTGCAGTGTGTTATCATTTGCCGCCCGAGGAAGCTGGCCTGGCCATAAAAATGTCGCAACCACACAGAAATATGTTGTCCATCTGTGTTTTGTGTTCTCCCACCCACAAGTACTGTTTCTGTAAGTACATACTAATACATCTCTGTCTACGTGTGTTAGTAGCACATTACCTATTACCATTGGTGTACCGCAAGGATCAGTACTTGGGCCTATTCTATTCTTAATATATGTAAATGATATCAGTGAAATAAATCTGAAAGGTAGACTAGTACTTTTTGCTGATGACATCCTTGTAACCTACACTGGTGACAGTGAAGAAATAATCTTGCAAAACATGCAACATGATATAATACTACTGAACACATGGTTCAAAAAGAAAAAAACTAACCCTAAATGTTAGTAAAACTAAATGGATACTATTCCACAAAAAGTTGTACCACCCCTCTTTAAACGTGAACGTAAAATTGGATAATGAATGTATTGAAAGAGTAAATTCATTTAAGTACTTAGGGATTACTTTAGATGAACATCTGTTGTGGACAAACCATGTTAACCATCTCAAAAATAAAATTCTACCTGTAACTGGTGCACTTGCAAGACTGAGAAGTAAGGGCCTCAGTTTAAACTGCTTAAAGGGAATATATTCTGCACTTATTCATTCACATCTAACATATCTGGACGTATATTGGGGATGTTGTGCACGTCAAGTATTATGTCCATTAGAAATACTACAGAAACGAGCACTGAAGCTCATATTCAATCTGCCATATCGTACCCACACCAAAGACCTTACTGCTAGGACCAGGATACTGCCGTTATTCCAAAGTATAAGGGCTTCTTTGGCTATTTATGTATTTAAAGTTAGTAAAAATATTGTGGTAGATAGAATGTATTTTGTAACTGCTAATGAGATGCATAACTATAACACAAGGACTAAGGAAAACATTATAAGTTACCACTCAAATACTACACGCTATGGGTTAAATTGTTTTAAAACAATGGCCACTAAAACTTTCAATGAATTACCACGCAACATAAAGGAAAGCAAATCTGTATTAGTATTCAAAAATAAGGTAAAGACATTTCTTATTGAGCAATATATAAATTCATGAAATTAAAATGCCCACTAACCTACCATGCCTAGTCTCCCATAGCTTACTTGAAATACAGCTCACAATCTCGGGCTCACAAATTTAACGGGTGGAGTTGGAGGAGGGTGAAAGGGAGAAGTAAAATTATGGTATTAGCAAATGTAATGTCAACAGTCTGATTCTTACAAACATTTGATGTACCTGGCCCGTAGTAGTGTACCACTGTTGCAAGTAATATGGAAATTTAAGTGTAACTAAAAATATGTTTACTACTCTTGTTGTACATTTTCTAGTTAATAAAATTAAATGCATGCCAAGTCTTAACAATTAGTTTCTAAGGGAATAAGTACTGCTTTGTGTTTTTGTCTCTCACCTTTTAATACAGTGCGAAAGTCACTATGTAACCAATGATACACACTGAAACTTATATAAAATAGTGTAAATGTTTTCACTTTAAAGATCAATAAATGTATGTCTTTAGCAAGTATGTAATCTAATGTCTGATTTGTCCACTTAACTAGGTTCAAAAGAATTAATGTTTTGATGACAAGCTTTAGGAGTAAATCAACAGTTTGAAAAACAGTGTTATAGTATGTTGCTATAAGTAAAATTGCATTTAATATGTAATCACAAAACCACAAAAAAAATTTGTTTTTTCCCTCTTCTTTCTCTTTGAGGACATTTGATTTACTATGTGTGTATGTGCTGTAAACTACCTTTTGTAGTGTAAGAAACACAACTGTTTGCCATCTTGTCTGTATATTGTATATATTTTGTATTTATTGCTCCCCTTGAAGAGCAATGCTCAGGGAGCCTATCAGTAATAAATAAATAAAAATACTTATACATCTCTGTCTATGTGTTTTAGTAATTAGTAGCCTAGCTGCCGTTCCCCAACTTTACTTTGTTTACACAAATAACTTTAAATTTGTAATTTTTTTTAAACAAAAATGCTAATGATAAACGTAATTCTTTTTGTGTAAAATGTAACATTTCAGGAACGTAGTATATTTAATATACATTTTACGAACATTATTTTTCAGTATTGAATAAAAAAATATGGTTAGGTTCGTGTTCCTTGATTTGATATCCCCTTTGAATATTTCCAAAACAATGTTTGTTTGTATCCATGCTGTTAAGTAACCTGTTTTGGAGCTATAAAATTGGACGAAAAATTAAATGAATTCATATCAGTTGAATACAAAGCTTAAGAAGCTTGCTTCACTCATACTAGATATGGCAATTCTGCTAGGAATTAGCATGCGAAATGAAAAAATTAATTAGTTTCCTTCTTAATGAAGACAATGCCAGGAGCGCTAACTGTTACACCCAAAAGTGCAGAGTCCGTTGTCGCACGCCGGACTGTCGTACGCCAGATGTCGTACTTGCCAAGCATACAATAAACGTACTAGATGAACCCTTGGAAAATGGGCAACTCACTTGGTCCACAACAGCAAACGAAGCCCTCTTCTTCTCGTTACATCGTAGCCTTACTCACCTTTTGACATTTTTCTTACAACAAATTAGGTTGTGAAATTCAGAATTTTCGGTTTAGATACTGTTGATTTGAAGGTATTAAAACATTAGGCTACTGTTTTAACCAAAAACTGTGCAAAATTACAAAAACATTTTTTACTTATATTCTTGATTTATTTTTTAAAGTAAATTCAAACAAAGTTTTACAAATCCTTCATGGCCTGGCAATAAACAAAATCACTTGCTTTGGGCACTCAGGAACTCGCAAATCATAGAACAGATCGAAAAAACATCTTGAAGAAAAGTGAAGAAAATTAATTTGACAATATCCACACAAAGATAAAATTTGTTAGAGTTCCATAATGTCCTAAATATGTTGTAAAGAAAAAACGACTGCGGGCGCTACATGTGCATGTTAAATTTACCACTTCCGTTCACATCATTACATTTATGGACTACTGCTCTACTTAATATTTCAGCATTCTACATGGACCGGGGTTATACCCTAGCGGTATCCGGACATCCAGAGTACCGGGAAACAACTCTTACAAAACCAAAAGCATTGCGGCTAGCGTCCCTCTATCGTGACCTTCAACTGTCGCGCTCCTATTGGCTACCCAATACACACACTACCCTCTAGAGATTAAATGAAACCCACACCTCTTCGTTATTGAGTGTCCAACAAACCTATTTGCGCAATGCTTGAAAACAAGGAAAACTCGGCTTGTTGCTACCCGGCCAACCGACCATGTCTGGATAAAGCTAAACCCTCGTGCATATCTGCCTATTAAATAGTCTGCTTTATCCTTGAGTCCCCAAAGCAACACAACACATACCCACATAAAAAAAAACCTAAATAGTAATTAACTAAATTTGTTCCTTGATTTGAATAATTAGTACAGACATAGTTAAATTTAACATCAGTGAGTATATATGAAAATAAAAAATATAATAGGAAGTAGAAATGAAAAAGAAATAAATGCATTTATCTTGTACCCCCACAGAACATGAATTAGATTATCAACAAGTTTATACTGGATACTCCACTAAGAACTAGGAAATTATTTTCCTTTCATTTAATGTTTGATTGGTACACATTGCTTATTGATTTCAGTTCAAATGTTTAACATACTTCCCATGGGGTGTTATTCATTAACATAGTCTAACCAACTTGCCGTGGCATTCTGGTTAGTTAAATACTAATACTCTTTATCCCATCAAAATCAGCAGCACGCAACTCCAACCAATCTGCCACCTACTCCTTTCACTTTTGGACAGACATTTATTTATTTATTTGCTTGCTTTGGTTCCCAAAAGATGTGGTTTTAGTAAACATTTTCAGTGCTTATTCACCATAGCCGTCTTAAGTTAATGCTGAGCTGCAGTTTTCCAGCTAGACGTTGTAGCATTAACACTGTGTCCCTTCTACTGCCCGTTAGCTACATAATCTTTCTTGTAAACACCAGCCCAATCTAAGTTCTAGAAACTCTTGTATCAAAGCACAGAGTACTGACGCCGTCCGGTGTTAACCCTTTGAGCCTTTGTTGCCCTCGCCTGCCGTAGCAGTAACCCTTAAGTGCGCTATGACAGACACTCCTGGCCCTTCTGCGATACCGGAGACCGGAGGTCATTCACAACTGCAGCAAAGTGTTGTATCACCCTTACAGATATAAACTGCTCTCGTAAAAAATTGCCGCCAAGTGTCTCATAATATTTTCAGTGTAGTTTGGTGTTTTACGTTTAAGTAGTGTAGCCTATTAACGTCCATTTTAAAACAGCCTTGGTGGCTAATTATTGCGTTAATGTCTTTTTGTACCATTTCCAGCTTAAAGTATTTTCGGCCACAGGGCTTCAGAAAGACTTGGTAAACACTCAGAAAAGCACTCCGTATCTTTATCTTATTTCTGAAACACCATGTAGTTCTGTGTTTAGTGTAACTCCTGTATTCCTCATTTCACTCTCATTTTACCTAAGAGAATTTAGGTTTTGGTGCATGCGGAGAGCCCATGCTGCCCCTGCCAAGCCAAAGTTCGCCAGTCTCTCTCAAGTGGGCATACGAGTCAGCCGCGCGTCACGCAACTCAACTGGCTGCAATTTTTTGTATCTCAATGTTTAATTTGCCATGGTGTTAATCTTTCTGGAATCGTTTTCTCTCATCACCCGCCGAATACACTGCTCTCCGGCGAGACTCTTGCCCGATCAGATTTGAATTTCACGTAATTTTTCAGCCTACCCGAGAGCTATTTTTGTGCAGTAATTCAGCCAGTGCCGGGCTCAAAGCCGCATGTCCACTTCATTCATTTACCACCACCGCATTGCATTCATTGTAATACACTCGTGCATCTGAATTGTGTGTGTGGTGTACTTTATTTACGTAACAGCATCACTGGAACTTAAGGGTAGCGATCGATATTTTCCTTTGTTCTGCATGTACCACAGAGTCATGGTCAGTCTACTGTGTTGTTTCCTATTTGTATTAGGGTCTTGTGTAATTTATGAGCATATTGAACCCTCTTAGAGTTCAGTTAAATCCAGTGCTATTTTTCATGTGTGATATTGTGGCGTGGAATGGCCCATAACAGCCCAGCTTGCATTTAAACTACGCTTCATTCATGATAGCGGATACAGTGTTATTGCCTGGCGGTCGACAATGACCCTGACGATCCAACGAGTCTCGTGCTGGCCTGAGAGCCAACAGTGTAGGCCAGCTGGCACCTATTATGGCCACGCACATCATCACTAAATTACAACCTCTGTAGCACCGCGTACGTCAACACTTAGGCTAGCACACACTGCGCTGTTCGGATGCTTAATGCAGAGGTGTGATAAGAAGGGACCTACTTGGACAGCTGGATGCTGTCTGACTGGTTGTCCTAACATCTTGCGTAACCTAGTAGACGTGAACACGAACACATAGCTTGTGTGGTCCTAGGACCAACCTGAAGTTGGAGTGTAGTTACTGTTGTGAAATTGACTCCGCTGGTCTTGTGGGAGAATTTTGCAGTGAACTGGGCTTCGAGCCAGCAAACAGTTTTCACTAGTGAATGGCTTAAATCTATTTTTTTTTCTCTAATCTCTACACCTGTCCTTGGGCAGATAGGGTCAAGGTGAAGGAAACCTCATTGCAGATTTGGCCTCTAGCAGGAAAGATGCAGAGGGAGTCAAAGAGCTCGGAACATGTATTAGTTAACCAGAGCATCTCACACTTCAGTTGCATGTTCCCCAGACACAGCTTTGCTACTTACAACACTTTCAGCCCGAGAGGACACAAATGGGAGTGTGGGTAGTGGTTTAGTTGCCCAAAGGGCTCTGCTCTCAGCCTATCTGAGCTTCATGCAAGGACAGATAAACTTGGCAATGTTCAGGATACTTGAGGAAGAAGGTACTACCCCAAGTGAAAACTGAAAACCTGGGAGGATAAAACCCTCAGTAGTAACTTACTTCAGGGTTCTTACGGTCCTGGAAAGTCCCGGAACTTTGACCATGTCCTTAAAAGGCCTTGAGAAGTCCTTGAGTTAATCCAGTCCTTGAAAAGTACTTGAATTTTCGGGTTTACTTAACTAATATTCTAGCTATTTTCTTAACATAATCCTTTTTCAGAAATATGAAACTATATTTTGTGTACGCATTATTTCTGTAATATAATTTACCTGATGATAAACAGACATTTTGCTGTGTCTGTGAAATTTATACACTTTCTGGCATACCACAGCATGTTAAATCACGCCTAGTGGTTTTTTATGTGATAACAATAAGTAGTAATCTGCATCTGCTAGAGTTTAGTGGCAAAGTTTATTTGGAAGAGAAGAGGTGCAAAAAAGGAAACTAAAGAGCTTAGAAAAGGAAAAGTGACCCATACGAAATGCAGTATTTAGTAGAGTATTAAAAAATAAATTATGCGTCAGGTATGAGAGAAGCTAGCATGCAGTGCATGCCTCAGAGCAAATTGTCTCCCACGTTTCTCAAGTCAAAGTTGCCCGACCACTTCCGAAGCTGTGTTATGTACCAACGATCTCGCACTGTAAGTTGCGCGGTTAGTGACGGACGATATTTCACTACGCTTACTAATTTTGTAGTTGTTCAGTTACAGTATGTAATTTGTGGTAATTTTAATACCTTTAATTGGAATAAAATACTCTATTGTGTGCTAATACTTAAGCAGAAGCATGACATCAGCCATATTTGTTTACATTAGAACCGGTATGAAACTGAATTTTTTTTTTTTTTAAATAAATATCTCTCTTTAAAAAGTAATTATTTTGTGATTCAGTGTAATTTATTTTCATGAAACTTTTTTATGATGAATATGAAGGAGTTTCCTTAAATATAAAGGTGTTAATTTTAAATGAAATTGAAAAATTCTGGTAAATTTACCATTGGTGAACTTCAGTTCTATAGGGGGGGGGGGGGTGCGGCGGGCGTGAAGAAACCGTAATAGATATGTTGCAAATAAAACCTTAAACATTCAAATAAAAATTTGGCGTATCAAATGCAGTCCTTGAACAGTCCTTGAAAGTCCTTGGATTTAAATTGTATGTTGCTGTAAGAACCCTGTTACTTACTTTGTATTTGTTGCTCCTTTTTTATAATCATTCCATGTGCCAACCAGCCTGACAAGCCATTGCATAGATTTTGTGTTATTAAAGCCTGGCTGTGACCAGTTCCCTGCATTCAAGCAGGGTAGTAAAAGGTTCAGGGTGTATTTTCAAGGCAAAGGTATGCCACTTTATAAGTTCTGAAAACTATGTGGAAGGACGGTTTAAAATTATCACCAGAACCAGCTCATGGAAGGAAAAATAATTTTTAACCTCTGTGGTCCGTTTGGCATATGTTTGCTGTTGTATTTGATGACATAGTTTATTTGATATTCATGGCTTTTGTAATAACACATGTCTAAGCATGTGGAATGAATTCCAGATTAACATTCTAGGAAACAAGCAATTGTAGAATATTTTTTGTCAGAGAAATTTCTAAACTATGTACTGTTAAAAATTGTTCAGGTGTAATGTAGTCTTAGATTTCAGGTTTGAAAGCATCTGGGTATTTCTATGTTTTCATTACTTTGGTTTGTCACTTTTATTGTGCAAACAATGCATAGAATTTTTGTATGAATGTGTTTAGATCCTGGAAAGACTGAGGAACAAGTCAATAAGCGTACAGAACTTCTCCCAACATGAGCTGCACCCTCAGGTGGCTAATCAGGCAGCAGTGGACTGGATTTTTGTAGTTGACACTCTAAACTTCAGCTTTTGGACGCAAGAGGACAGCACAAGCAAGTGGGAAGTGGAGTTGAACGGCAAGAAGTACACAGGCTACTTTGCTTTGTGTGCTGCAATCAACAGAGCTCTGCAGGTACCATCATCACTGCTTACAATTTCTCCCCTTCACGTGGCAGGAAATAGGGTATTGTTTGTCCTTTACATTGTTCTCTTTAGGTTATATTTGTATGGTTATGAAGAAGTCGAGCAAAAATAGCAAGCCCGTATCTTAAACACTGGGCCATCATTTGCTCTTTAGCAATCATACTTATTTGCACGTTGTTTAGGCTACAGTTGAACTAACCCTACTGTGTGATTTAGTCTGTGTTGCCAATGTAGCCAGTGTTGCCAGAGTAGCCAACCTTCTCTGAGCTACGGCCAAGCAGAAAGTTGAACCAAGTCATGTCACGTGTCTGTTAAACAATTTTTTTTCATGTTCTTAATCTGCTTGACTTATTGTGGCCTAAGTATATGTTAAAAGTGGAACTGCGATGCTTGTATTGTAGCACAAGGTTAATAGTATTCTCATTATATTCACAAATGTTAAACTTCTTCTCTGAATTAAAAAAAATTCAGTATGGCGACTGATACCCCACCTTAATGGATACTGTACGTAGATATTATGAGTTGACCTATATTAAATGCATGCTCAAAAGGGCACTACTTAAACATCAGCCCTCTAAGATCACATATTGCCAACTAAAGCTACAAAAGTTCTTGAGCATTTATCCAAGTGCTGTTAAGGTGGGGTATTGCAAACTGTTGCAGTAGTTGCTACTACTGTAAATGTAAATAAATATAGCCTAGAGAATTAGCAGCCTTGAGTCAGTGACCGCTAGCTGATATGGTGTGTTGTTTATGTATGTTATCCAGAAGTGTAGATCATGGAAAATAATAATTATCTGTAGGCCGTAAAGTGTGTTTTATTCCAGTGATCTTGAAACATGGCGCAGTCGTGTGGAGTACCGGACATACTTTGTGCTTAATGGTAGTCTAGGACAGGTAAACCAAATACAGCATTTGGATGAACCAGCTATGACGACGGGCGGGAATGTAAAACTACCGCCTGATGTGGATCTCCAAGGCCCGATGGCTTTCGTAGAATGGAAATTTTGGGAGATACAATTCAAAGACTATTTGATTGGCACAGGGCAAGATCAGTCTCATGACAAAGTAAAGATTTCACTGCTGAGGAACATGATGGGAAGTGCATCGGCTCGAATCCTATCAACAATACCCATGCCAGAAGCAGATTATGATGACTGCAGTAAGGTCAAAGCAACGATCAAAAAATATATTATCCCAAGAGTAAACAAAGTTTTTGAACGTTACGTGTTTAATCAGAGAACACAAGAGGAGGGAGAGAGCTTTGAACACTTCTATATGTCAATTAGACAACTTATCTGAAACTGTAATTACAACGGGGATATAGCTTCAACGGGTCAAGAAGGAAGCACAGAAGACAAGATGCTACGTGACCGCATAGTCCACGGTGTACGTGTTAAGGCAATGTAGGAAACCTTGCTACGAATGGAAAATCTGACACTTGAAAAGGCAGCAAATCACTGCAGAGCGTGTGAGCAAAGCAAGCATCAGGTCAGCAAATTCATAACAAAAGTGGGGGATCAACGAGTGAACAGGCGTGTATTGATGCTGTTTCCAAAGCCCTTCAAAAACATGTGGTGAGGAAATCTGAATGTCGGGAACATAACAAATTGGTGGAGCAAAAAGATTTAAGTGTAGTAGATGCATGCTTACACATGGTCCCAGGGCTTGTCCGGCATATGGGAAATAATGTGCCAAGTGCGGTAAAAATAACCACTTTGCGAAAGCGTGCAGAGCGAAAGGTGCACAGCGAAAAAAGTGGAAGTTGAGTGGTGTAAGGAATTTCATTCAGATGAATCTCTTTATTGTGATAGTGTTCAAATTTATTTAAATGTTAAGGTTAAGGATACAAACGGTGCAAGCAGGGAAAACTCTGGCCTCAACCTGACATATCCCAACGAATAGCATGAAAAGATCTTCATTGGACAGAAAGATTTTAAAGTGAAATTGGACACAGGTGCACAGGTGAGTGTCTTGCATCTTAAAATCTTTAAAAGGGTAAACAGTCAGCTTAGAGTTGACAGAACAAATGTTAAGTTGAAGACTCTAGATAGAATAGTCAAACCATGGAGTAAGTCAATCTGTTCTGCAAGACTAAAGATAGGGAAGCCCACGTAGACTTCTTGATAGTAGATTTAGATTTCATGCCATTACTGGATTTGTCAGGTTGCTTAGCTCTAAACTTAGTGCAGAGAGTTAGTTCAGTGGCTAGCCAAGAAACTTCTAAAGATAAGTTTGCTGAAAACCATGATGTATTTCATGACCTAGGATGCTTCCCTCAAAAATGTAACAGCCTTACCAAACAAGGTGCAGAACGTGTGTGTAGACCGCAAGGAGGGTCCCTGTGGCAATAAGAAAACAGCTAAAAGAGGAGTTGGACAGACTGGTAAAAAAAATGTGATTGAGAAAGTGAATATAGTAGATGTGAAAGCGTAGATTAGTAATCTTGTTGTAACAGAGACACCTAATTGCAAGCTGAGATTATGTTTGGATCCATCGAACTTGAACAGAGAGATTGTACGACAACATCATGTAGTACCCAAAATAGGTGAAATTTGTGAAAATATGATTGGTAAAAAATACTTTACTGTATTTGATCTAAGAGAGGGATTCCATCAAGTGCTTTTAGACCGGGAATCATCTTTAAAGTGCTGCTTCTCAAGTTCATATGGTACATACAGATATCTCAGATTGCCATATGGTGTAGTGAGTGCTCCTGAAACTTTTCAGCACTTGGTGTGTGTGTCTCACACACACAATTATATATATATACACATATATATATATATATATATATATATATATATATATATATATATATATATATATATATATATATATATATATATATATATACATATATATATATATATATATATATATACATATATATATATAGAGAGAGAGAGAGAGAGAGAGAGAGAGCGGCACGCACAAACACACATTAAACACAGACTTTTTCGTACAAAAAGAATTTGTTGAGTTGGCACCTTGACAAAGCATGTTTACATATAGGACTACAGCAAAACCCGTAAGTGTTTACTCACAAATTCTGTTAAAATAAAAGGTAGGTAACATTTTTCTTAATTTCTGTAGCACTTTTCTCTGGATGGATTACCTGCTTCTTACTTAGCGACTGTTTTTGTAGACATGCCAGCTGAAACTCCCGTCTTCCGAAACACGTATTAATATCCCGTTGTCGTTGGCAATTACAGGCCGGGTATTTCAACCCCTGCATTGCAATATACAGTATTACAATTACATATATGCACAAAATATTAAAATGACAACTTACAAGAATCAGAAACACACACGAACACGTGAGAAGCTCAAACACTCGCAAATGGTCGCCCTTTGTTTCAGTTGCCAGACGTCATAATATCCCATTGGCGATTACAGGCTGGGTTTCATAATACCCTCATTACAATATATTAAATATACACACAGAATATTAAAGTAACACATTATAAGAATCTCAAACACACACGAACGCGGTCACTTTTTCATGCTCGCAAATGGCAGTGCTTTGTTGTGGTTACAGGTTGACTGATAAGAGTGCAGTTGTTTGTAAATTAGTTATAAAATTACGATGTTTGAATAAAATTAAATAGTTAACTGACTAATGCTGGATACGGAGCCGTGTTATTATGTTACGTTTCTTCCAAAATGCTTACTTATTTTTCATGTATAATATACACTACTTTCAATGTCGGCGATGGAAGTTAACCGATTTGTTCATCAGGGCTGCCACTACTGCTTTTTTCAGGTCATACGATCACGTCCTGTTGTTTTAAATGGTATGTTATTCTGCCGCGTATTTGGCACGTGTTAAAGATATTGGTAGCGTCAGTTTGACAAAACACGGAATTCTTACATGGAATAGACTGTAATTTAATTGACAATAATGTAATGATTCGTAAATAAAAAATTCAATTTGGGTAAGAGGGGAATGGAATGAGACCCCATTTTTATTTGGGATTTGAGAAAATTTTGTTGTATTTGACATGTGACAAGGGCCAGTTTTTTCTTCCAGCTTATTTTGGTTAAGGAAGCTTATTTTTTATACACACACATGCACATTCATGCACACAGATATAGACACACATAGCTCTGTGGTAAAATGCATTACGTTGCAATAAACTTATGAGTTGTGGTTTATCTAACATGAAATCATAGCCATTTTTGTGCTAATTTTATATTAAAATAATTTAATTAATGCTCATTATTTCAGAGTCATCATGTAATTAATTCATTAACAAATATTGGTGACTAAATCTGAAGGTGTTTGTGAATAGTCAAAGCGCCATAGTGAATTGTAGTAATTTAAGTGACAATAATGTAATGATTCCTAAATAAAAATCAAGTTGGGTGAGAGAGGAATGGAGTGAGACCCCACTTTTATTTGGGACAGGAGAACATTCCAGTGACGCAGCCGGAATTCTGTGCCTCTGTGAGCAGAGAGAAGTTGAGCCACGTGCTGCGGTCCAGTACGAAGACAGAGGTTCCCCTGCTGGAGGAGAGGGTAGCGTGTCTGCATGAAGCAGGGAAGGTTCTCCTAGACAAGTACCAGGGTAAGTATACACACCCACCTGTTCAACTGGCTGACAAGTGAGGTGTACCAAAATTTGTAAGTCTATATGTTTGTAAACAATGATTTAACTTGTGCCCCTGGACACATGTTTGTTCTGAAGACAAACTATGTACTAGCAGCACTAGATGTTCTGGAGACTAACTATGTTCCTGATATATTAGATGTTCAGTGTTTGAACTGAGGGATTGGCATGTTGTAATGCAAACGTTACCCCATATCCACTTTATGATGTGACTACTGTGGCAAAGTTCTGTCAAGAGTGGAAGAAGCATGTTTTCTTGATGTTAATTAGTAACATAAGTAACACTGTAATGCCTACCCTACAGAAATGCACTATTTCGTCTGTAGAAAAGATGAGGCTTTGGGCACAGATAAACACGTGGTTTACAATACAGTGTAAAGCGACCATCCTTGGGCCACGCTGTCCCCAAACGCCAAGGGTTTTCCTAGGATTCGTTATTTGCAGAAGCGGAGCTACTTAAGAGCGGTATATAGATACCTCGAAAGCCAGAGTTGAGCTGGCGAGGCTCAAAAACCGGCGCGTGTGGGAGCAGTTTCATGGCCGAGGCGTGGCCAACTTGAGGCTCGTGATGCTGCAGCCGGGCGCGTGGAGGGGACAGATTCACCCTCCCCTCCTTCGAGTCGGTCGTCAGTCGCTCGCCACCCTGAGACGGGTAAACGTCGCAGAAGCTCCCAACTGCCTGCCGATGGTCCGCGCTTGCTATCTTTGCGACCGTCGAACGTAATGATTGTTTACGGATATTTCGTGAAGGAAAATA
>PNEQ01030446.1:0-23171 GCA_003012365.1 Medauroidea extradentata | reverse complement strand
AAGATGTCGGACACGCTGGCAACTTATTCGTTTTGGTTAGTTATGTTTTTGTTTCATTCAATATATAATTTCGTTAAAATGTGGTTATTAATAATAAACAATGTAACAAATGCAACCCATTAATTTTCTATCGGTTTAATAAACACATACCCAATTTTGTTAACTTTCCCTGATATATCATCATAACCCAACCGTTGTTGAACATTTCTGTTGGTCTAGTGGTTATGGTAATAGACTTCTAATTTTAGGTTTTCAGGTTCAAATCCCACCTCTGCTAAGAAATTTAACTTTGTATAAAAACATGAAGTACATGATTAGAAACGTGAATAGTATCTCCGAAATAGTAAAATCGGCGAAAAATTAATTTATTTTCTATTTTAAACAACCGGACATTGGCAGGATTGTTACCTAAAACATTCTTATTGTTTCACTCAAACAAATGCAGCTTGGTAAGCACAAACATATTTCACCAAACATATTATTTAGTTCTACCAAATGTATATTTGTTCTGCCATATATAAACGTACCATTTGTTTGAGGAAAACCAATTATATTTTATAGTACCATTTCTTTTTCTCAGTGCATGTCTTTGTGCCTGCGTATGTTGTGCCAATATATACGTGTATGCGCGTATCTGCTAAAAACTTTTGAATCCGTATACCGAAATCGCCACACAAGTCTTCGTAATGTGGAGCTTGCTCTTATAATTTTTGATTGCGTGGCGAGCTCATTTTGAATACGGTTGCTATTAGAAAATGTATGATGCCGTGCTATGCTCGGTTTCTTTAGAGGGGGGCAAGGGGGCACGCGCCACGAGCGGCATATCAAAGGGGTTGGCTCCATCTTTTTTGAGATAGTTAGGACGGAAAAATAATATCCGTCTAGAAGAAGCTAATTCAGTTAATAATGAAAGTGTAATCAATTTTTTACTGAAAAAAAAATCATTAACGTTATTTTGTAACGAACAAATAGAGTGTTGTAGTATAATGTTTACTTATAATGTTTATGTGTATGTCTACACCAGTCAATTAAAAAGAAATGTCGAGTTTAATACAATTATATAATTTGGAAGTACACATTTTTCACATAGTAAAAAATTACATTTCTAAATTACTAAAACGAAATTAATATTACAGAAGTAGTAGCTATTTTTCTACGCAACATTTTACTTGTCTTACTGTACTATTCGGAAAAACTAATTTTGGTTGGGGAGGGCGTCAAAAACCATTGTTGCCCCTCTAACAAAATGTTCTATAGCCAGTACTGTCCTGAACATAACTAATCCAAATTGTATTTTACAGTCCATTATGCAGACACTGAATTCAAAGAGTTGATAGCTTACAGCCAAACATTTTGGGAAGTAACACTACAGTAAATAATTAATATTTCACATTACATTAAATAAGTTATATAAAAACAAAAAGAGCTAGTATCGTGTAAGTTTAGTTGCCCTACGTGTAATGTTTACGGTTAAGAGGTGCAAGGGCACAGGTTAATTTCTCGGTAAGATTTCCTTAAATTTTCTTTTAAAATGTATTAAGTAAAAATTCTTTCTTTAACAGACACTGTACAATCAAGTACACAGGAAAAAAACCGTACTTCTACATGAAAAAGCTTGTAAACTAATGTCAAATCATTTATCAGTCTACGAACTATAACAAGAATGTTGCAGGTTATTAAAGTCGTCTAAATTTTCCAAATACCAGTGGGGACTAGTGGGGTACATCTTAGATGAGCAGATTGTTCGATGTGGATAAAATAACTCTAGATGGCCTGTCACATTTTACAAACTATTTTGTATTTATACAAAGTAATTTCCTTGAAACTAACTGCCGAACAGTAATGTTTGTGACACTTCAAACAAGTTGCAAAATGTGCACGATTTTATTTGTAAATGTTCAGTTATTATTTGTAAATATACAAAAATGTAATTATACAAACATGGTTGTATCTTAACAAGCATTTTCTGTTAAGTTTACAATGTTTTTGTAAAGTTACAAAAATTTTTTCGAAACTAGTTTCCAAAGATTTTTTTGTAAAGTACAACAAATCTATTGTGTACACATTACATAATTAAGATAAACTAGTTTACAATAAATAGTCCCTTAAATGCAAGTACACATAAAATGTAACATATGTAATACCCCGAACAGCCTTTGTAGTTCTACAAAGAATTTATTTGTAAACTGGTTTCCCAAGGATCAAATGTGTAAACATACGAACAGTTTTAGAGGTAGGATGATTTATTTTGTGAGATATGTATCATTTCACCTAACGTGATGTTTACTCGCACAGAATTTGTAATTTTTTCGTGTTAGTTGCACTTACTGTCATTGTATTTATTTTAAAATGTTGTGGAAATTTTAGTGATTGAGGAGCATAATCTCCCTGTTGACTGTTGTTAATTTTGTAGAAAGTGGAGCCTTTTTATTTCGGACATTTTTATTAACGAAACGCAGGAAATGCATAGTGATGTGCGTGGGAAGATCGTAAGGTATGTTGTTGCAGAATTGCATGAATAGTTTTTTAATGTCCCTTTTGTCTTTATATGTTTACCGGAACTGATTCCTCGCCACGACCAAATGGTATAATAGAGGGCATGGGCAGAGCCGCTAACCCAGTTATTCTAACATCTGAGAAAAGACGGATAGTTCCAGAGATGCTACAGTTGAGAAATCCCATCCGGCACACGACAAGAAATAAATGTTAACTTAAATTTACCAAAATAAATCAACACTCCTCATTTTGTTGATCAGACAAAATAAGTTGCTTATTTGAGGAACTACTTACGCCTGACGTTAAAAAATTGGGTTCACGCGAATAACACTGAAAGAAAAATTTTGTAGGAAGTCTTCCCTACAAAATTATTTTGTAGCAACCACAAAATAATTTTGTGCTGGCCACAATATTTTAGTGGTGTCAACAACATTTTTTGTGTTGACCACAAAGTAAATTTTGCAGGGTAAATACCCGCAATATATTTTGTAATTACCACAAATAATTTTTTTTTACAATTTTACATTTTGTATGTGTTTGTAATGGAATCTCGAGAGATATTTTAACACTTATGTGACAATTGACATTCTGGCTGTATTTTTAATTGTATGTGATGATGCTCAATTCATTCGTACAAACAATTACGATAAAAGAATTTCTGCACAAAAATAAAATAAAATTTACTTATATATGCCTTCGAAAATGCCGCGCATTTTACGTGCCACACATCCATTAGGATATGACAGTCATCAACGTTCAGTCATGGTAGTAGTTGGTAATGAGCGAATATAAATGCGAGAGGTCGAGGGTTCGATTCCAGGTGATATACCAATTTTTTTTTATAATTCAACACAAAAACTTACGTACACACAAGCAAATATTTAGCTGAACAAACCAAATATTACACTTGGAGTACAAAATAAACACAACAAAGTAATTTTGTCTAAGGAGCAAACATTTTTATTTCACCATGTTCAAACATATTATTTGTTTCCGCCAAGCAAAATTTTGCTATAGGTTGCTCGCATAAAGTGAGCAGTTTTTATGACGGTATAGCCTAGAACAATAATTCAATATATTATTTATTGAGACCTCAAAAATTAACTCTTGACTACAATACGATCACTTTGATTGCTAGGTTGCCTGTTTATGTTAAAAAGTGACAAGTTACTATCGATTATGTGAAAGGAAAACACTAACTAGGGTTAAAAATGTGCTCACTTTATCTTGAATCACCTATATACTCAACTAAACCGCTCTCTCAGTGCAGAACGACGGTATAGTCCGCGGGATGCTGGAACCAATCAGAGTCAAGGTCCGCGTCTTGAATCTCGTGGAGACATAAGTAAGACTGTGAGACGTCTAGAAGTTGTTATCGCTCGTCGGTGTCTCATGTCAATGACAGTTTGACGTGTCGGTATCGACAACATTCACGTTTTTTAGCCTTAACGATCTCGAACACGATATCGACATGTCAACCTCAACACGCCAATCTCGAGATGTCGAACTTGGCCAACGAAACCTCGAGCTCTGGCATCGACGTTCCGTACACATGTCAACGACATTCCCGACATAATATTAATTTACGTACTCGTCAAGGCTGACTTCTGGCACGTGGACGTGTCGCACAGAACCAAGTATAATCAACCGTGTACCCTTACATTATATAGGCAGTTCGGAATAAAGTGAGCACTCGAAAAAGCCCTGCTAAAGATCTATTTCCAGCCAATTCGTATCTCTCCGCGTGTAGCAGCTAACGACGGGAAAAGTCTAACCTCCTGGGACACGTCACTTTATGTTTGCACGTGTAAGATAAATTGTTCAGTCGATAGGTACATACATAGTTTGATAAAAAAAGAAGTTTATTAATTATATAAAATACAATTATATCGCTGTCGGTTGATTTTGTTTCAGTATTGTTGTATTTAGATACGAATAAACACGGAACTATGTTGTGTTATTTCGTTGCCAACCATACAAGCAGTAAGGTGACTATCGGTAATGTTGAATTATATGTATTAACAGCTAGTGATATTTTTCAAAGGTTAAATAATTAGTGTTCACTTTATTCCGAACGGCCTATAGAAACTTCCACGCCTTCACGCCTCTATCATGGTGTGATAAATTATAATACACGTTGGTGAGAACTAATGTGCCACTAAACAAATAATGTGTACACGCAAAGTTTTACAGGAGATTAAACTAAACAAAAACAACGCAGTTTATGTAAAGAACATTTAAAGAACAGTTATAAGGACACCGCATACCCGCGCGTAAGAGACTCAAAAGCGACGGAGCAGTAAGGTCGACCTCGAAGCGCGCATCAAATGCCGCGTCGCCTCAACGAGCCAAGCGCTGAACTAGTGTACAAGCTTCCCGCCGAACCGTTTCTACTGTGGGACATTAAGCGGTGACCCTTTAATTTTATTGGTGGAAAATCTGTAGCAAAGTTCGGTGCACGTCTCAATATGAGTTTCGCGTACTTCCGGTTATTACATTTTGAGGTACGGAAGTCTGAAAAGGTAGTTTTTAGCCATGTTGGAGGGCTTAGAAACAGCGTTTGTAATGAGCTTGATGTTTTAACAATAATATTCCGACCTTGTCCGAAGTGTGTTTTCTGTTTGTACGTTGGCACAATTGGCACGCGTGGAATATTTTCGTAAAAAAACCTGTCTATAGGCTGTTCGCTATAAACTAAGCACTCTGCAGAACTTGTAATTAATTAAATATATATTTTATTGTTTTAATAGACGTTAACTTCTGAGATAGTTGAAACCTATGCACCGGTTTTTAGTTACATTGAAGTTTTTATATTAAAAATAGTAAAGATGGCTGCGAAACGGCTGAAAGAAAACTTTATGCAGTGCTCACTTTATCGTGAACGGCCTATACGAACACACCGCAACGCATTTTAAGCATATGGTAGACGACCCCTTTAAGATAAGTCGCTTTGCTTCGAAATCCATGGATACACTAAGCAGAGTTAGACTTAAAATATACGTAATTACGGATATGTTTGGTTCAATAAGCTGCACAACAATTGTTACACTGTATTTTAATTTGTAATTTTTTTTACAAGAGGTTTATCGGCCCTGTAAACAATGAGACGATAGAGCTGACTTAACGTCGACCGCACTGTGTTCAGCTCCTTGTGATTAATTGCCTGACATTGCTCAGCAGAGTAGCGAGATTATGTGCATGACTTGGCACTTGTGAGAGAGGAAATAACAATTTTGTCTTAGGCTACAACACCGAATCTACTTTAATATAGATTCGAAAAACAAAATTGTGAAAGCCGTACACTATAGTTCATCAGTTCACCCACACCGAAGAAAGGTATTGTTGTCTAAGTACCATAAATCTTTAAAAAATATTAGTTTGGTTGTCGGTTTTGTGTTCATATACATGTATTTATACGTACACACATGCATGTATTTCGGATTTACAATCGCGTATCAAAATTTATGTCTATTGAATAAGTAATATACAAAAGCATAATAAATATTCTATTTTACGTCTACGAAATTCTCACACCAGTTCAAAAAAGAGCCAGTAAATTTTGAACAGCTGGACATATTATCATCAAATACAGCTAACAATCATCTCGATGAAGCCAGCTTTCAGTAACAAAAGAAACACGGAAATCGGTCCTGGCAGATACGAAGCCAGAGACAAACACACGGACAGGCAAACATAGCCGTCAAACTTATAACACCTCTACTTTTTGTCGTAGGTAACAAATCGAAATACAGCATATAATTTAATCAAACAAAGGGCTATTCTTCACATGATCTAAATATGGGATATTTATTTTTGATATGACATATTTATTTGGTGTTAAATAACAATGAGGAAAGTAATTGTTGAATATGATGTATAAGAATTCATAATATAGGCTGTTCACGGTAAAGTCAGCCTTTTTAGGGCATTTTTGTTGCGAGTAATAATCAAAGTAATACGCTTATTATTGCCTTAGCCTTTATTAATATTTTTGTCTACAGAATAATAAAAGGGTGGGCTAAATGAAGCAAGGATCGGAACGGAAAAAAAAAAAAAAAAAAAGACATATTTTATATTTCAATATGATGTTTCTAGAACGTATATAAATGACCCATTTTACATAATTTTGCACCATTTAAAATTTAGAATTTTTTTCCAAAATTAGAGAAAAATTATTACACCGTAATTTATTACTTTCAGTACTATTATTAACTTTTATATCATTACTTATATTAAATTTGAAGTGCCGAACGAAACAATTTTTATCAAAAACTTTTTATAATAAGAGTTTTTCTCAAAACTTTTTTTGGAAAAATGTAGTCGAGTACTCGTAGTAAATATATTACTGTAGCCCTTTAAATTTAAAACAACGAACTAAATCGCGGGCAACAGCTAGTAGTGTTAATAACTTCCACTATTATGAGATATTTGAATGATAGTTGCAATAGGACTTGATAATAAGAATGTATGTATTTGTGAATATATACCATGCTTATGACTTGTTGATAAAACCTATAAAACATTAATAAATATGCAACCCACGAAGATAACAAGACAGTTGATTGTAAAGAAAACAACTGATGTACTGTCGATGACTCTCTAGTGGATAAAAAAAAAGGTCCTTTTAAACGATTAAATTCTCCCTGACAACCCCTTATAACATAAAAAAAAAGAAAAGACGACAAACCGAAACAAATTTTTGTAAATTTTCGGAACTGCAATTTTTTTTGTGTCCGATTTTTTTTAATGTTACTTGTGTTATTTACTGTGTTGTCGGATTAGCTTTTAAGATTTCGAAAAATGCAAGTGTAGATGCGTTATTGCGTATCCATTCCTACAGTAAGTGTACATTTATTGTCTTTGCTATCTTAATTTGTGTTGTCTCGACTTTCTTCAGTTGCCCTTGGCATTTAGTTTGACCTTGCTGGTTTATTTTCGCGTTTATATGTGATAATTCTTTGTTGGACAGTTTCTAATGATGAATTTTGTAAGATTGTTATTTTTTGTTTACCATCAAAATACAAATATTTTTATCGCCTGCGTGACTTCGTTTTCCTAACGGGCTTGATACTGCGTCGTTTTATATGAAAAGATAAATTTTGTTAATCGTAAAAAAAGACTCAGTTTCTTATAACAGAGAGGGGAAAGGAGAACATTTGTACTAATGTTAATGTTGTTTTAATGAGGTTCGTGAAGCAATGTCGTATGTCTAAGATTTAAACTCTATATTAGTCACTCATTGCGAAAATCTTGTATTTATGTATTTAGATTTATTTATTTATTTCAACACGGACGAAATTTAGTAATAGGGTCGTTTTATAAATCGTCCTGCATATTCTAGACTGTATAAAGTAAGATAAACAATGATGAGAATAAACAACAAGATACATATTTTTACGATGAAAGAAAACATTAATAATACAGCAACAAAGTTAAGTTTGTTATAAAAAATCAATCTGAATTTTTGATTGTGGAATATAAAATTTACAAGAGAAACTGTTTACAAATAATTGGGGAAAAAATATGTTGACATGTTACTACAGGTTGTTCATGATAAACAGGACAGTGTCGAAGACCATAGTTTCTAAAATAAAAATTGAAACATATTGTTAATTGTGACTTCCGATGTTAATTTTTTATTTCGGCACAGTCTTAAAACTATATTGTTATTTAGTTTGCTAGGTTTATATCAATGGAAACTTATAAATTGTCTGAAAGGAAAAGAAAAGAGAGAAGGGTTGCGAAAATTCTCACTTTATCACGAACTACCAATAGTAATGCAGAGCTGCTGGACAATGAAGCAAAGAGTCTCGTCGCAATGGTTCATGACAGTCGACGCCACTACGCCTCTAGGCGAGGCGGTTGAAATTGCCCGTGGAGGAGGGGGGGGGGTAGAGGACTGGTCGCCAGACAGCGAACCACAAACAAAGAGGCAAGCGAGAAACCATTAACCATCATAATCTGTGCGGTGCCCGAGGGATGGGCCTGTTAGGACCCAAGTACGAGGTAAGTGGTTGGAAACACTGGACGGGGGGACTACGCTGGCGTCCCTGGGGGTTGGAGTGAAGGTTCGCGAAGAGAGAAGCTCCGTGATTTGTGGGAGGAAAATTGCAGTGTCCGACGAAAGGGGATCGCACTCCGCCGAGGAACGCACAAGGCATGCTCGCGCGCTGTGGTTATGGCACACTTACTGCGTGTTACGTGCCGAGGGCTTCGTAGCCGAGAACTCGTTTGATCTTGTTGTAGTTTCAATACTTTAAAAATTTAATTTCTTTGACGCATGTTACAAACAAAACTGGAATTTGGGGGGGAAAGCAGGTTTTATGGCCCGAAGACCAGCGATCCCTTCATCCGCCCGCGCTGCACCCTTACTTGCAAAAATAATGCAGCACACGGCATACTTTTACTTCTCTATTCGCCTTGCCTCTTCCTTCATCCGTCAAATTTAATTAACTAGTCTTTCTGCCGATGTTCTCATAAAACATGTCCTCACCATTCGGGGGAAAGCAGTGAATTGAAGAGATTTAGATCAGCGCTTAAAATCGTGGTGTAAATATGGAGCAGTGCCGGAATGAAGGAGTGAGGGACGGGAGCTCACCGAGAAAAACCCGCCGACCAGCGGCATCGTCCGGCACGATTCCCACATTCGAACCCGGATCGCCTTGGTGGGAGGCGAGTGCTCTAACCACAGCGCGAACCAATGTGGAAAAGCTCTTGAAGCTTACTATTTAACAATTACTACTGAGCTGAGAATTAGAGCAAGGAATACTAAATTATAAAACATGAACTATGTCCCGGCATGCGTTGCAATGTCCATTAAATTTTTTGTGTGCCCCGTTCTGTCCCTTTACCATATTTGCCCTCCTTAATGAGTGCACGCTCAACTGACCAAAGTTTCGTCGCATTCGAATGAATGGAATACAAACGCATTGAAAACGAACAAGCAAACAAACCAACGTTCACTCATATATATTATAGATGTTTACTTACATTTAGTGTAAAATTTACTTTATAAGAGGAAGGGAGTGAAAGAGCTAGAGAAGGGTATGGAGGAAGTATTGAAGGACAGGATGCATCGTGCCCACTCGAGGTAAAACATCGGAAACTTGTCCAGCATGAAGAGAGTTCGGTTTCTGTTCTTACCACTCCCTTTATCTTCAGTCGAACGTTGGGATCGTTCCTCACTTCAGGCCATGGCCGGTTCTGTAACCGTTTCCTGACTTGAGCCATTTGTTCCACTTCTAACGACCCCGCTGACTGTGAGACGTCAAAAACACCTTGTCACGTTCAGGCACTGGAAGGCGATAAGATAAGTGTTGAGCCAGAAGATGTCATCCTCAGTTGACTCGAATTCCCTAACCTTTGCAAGAATGTGGAAGTCCTCATCTGGTGCATGGAAGGTCTTGCAACGTGATACGTTTGTGTGTTTTATATTGATACAGCGCTAAATTTCTGTCCATTGTATGATAGTATTTAAAATGTTTATCAATTAGAAGGAAGCACGCCATAAATTACGCTTATATGTTTACTGATATTATTGTGCACACCACGCCTAAAAAAACATTGATACGGGTTTATCTTAAAAGTACCAACCTGAGATGCGAAACAGTACTGTACAGTAAACTGAACCGTTTTTGTTAACATCCGCCATTGCCAACAATTGTTGCCGTGTTGCAGAAAAAACAGCCAATAAAACAGGAAAAAAAGGGGGGGAAGCAAAGACAGTATTTGCTGTTGACAACAAATATATAACACAGAGAAAATTCCAGAAAGGAATTTTAATGTCCATTTTTTTTGTGTATTCGTAACCACCATATTCCATTTTGGAATTAATTTGTATTGTTCCCGTTATAGTTCTATTTTTTTTGTGCTGTCTTCCGAGATACGACTATGTTTCTTTCGGAATTATCTATATTCTATATGTTTTTTTTGCCAACAGCTTATACTGGCTTGTCTTTTTTAATACTCTTTGTTTTACTGTGACGTTTCTCTGTAACATAGCGAAATTTGCACGCAAAGGCGTATTTCCACAAAACCAACTGAGCCACGGGGGGTCGGCTTCCGTTGCACCACGTCGCCCGGTGATTATCTATGGAAAAGATAGCCATATTGTCTTGTCGGACTTAATCTTAACTCGTGTCGTCTTGCAATATTGAATGCTGGTGGTGTATGCGTGATACTATTACAATGGATGATTTCACGCAGTCAGTACTACGTAAATGGCAAACGAGTCATCTGATGCCTTTGTTTGCAGGTCAGAAAATGTATTATGTTCAAATATCCTGTTTAGCTTTCGTTCTTGTGTAAGACCATGCATGCAGTTTCAATGTTTGACATTCCGAAACTAGTTGTCATATTTCCGTCCCAGTGTAGTAAATGCCCCTCCAACTGTTAAAATCTATTTAAGTAATTCGGGACATAATATACTACAAAATTTCCAAGAAACATGGCAGAGGTGCTCAAGCTGACCCCAGAAGGATAATCTCGGGCCCCGCATCTCAAAGTTGACCAACGAGGTCACAGGGCGACTGGCTAAGCGCGTCTCACCCCCCTCCCCTCCCCCCTCCACACACACCGAACAACCTCCCTCACTTCTAATAACAAGTCTCGATTAATCGATCTCTCGATTTGTACGCCGCCTCCCTGCTTTCACGACTGAGGTACCGCCACTGGTCACGACCGAAACTGTTGAATGATAACCCCTGACCTTTGTGGAATAAACACCGCGTAGTGCGACAACGTGCTATGTCGAGCCGATCAACTCCAGACACATGCCCCGATGCACGACTACATTTTCAATAAACGATAATACAAGAATAAAGTGGAACGTGAACAGGGAAATCATAGGAAGCGAAGAAAACATTTTGGTCAGCGCTTAAGAGGATGTGGTACATAATTCAACGCTAAAAGCATTGCTCTACACCTGTAGGTTTCTTGAAGCCAATTTGCGAAAATGAAACAATAGCAATCCTTAGTCAACGTTTTAAACAAAATTGTTTCCACTGTAACGAACTTCTGAGGCACAATTTCTGACGCCGGAACCTCGTACAATTAACTGCAGCGCAAGAGATCACGCGTAACGAATTAGTAATTCTGGACAAATATTTACTCATAAAGTTGGAAAATACAATTATCTAGGATTGTCGTTGAGTATTTTATCCATATTGGCTTCGAAAAAAGCGTAGAAATCAATTGATGTTTCCAGCGTTTATTTATCTACCATCTTAACGAGGTCTTAAGCGCTGGTGAGAAGTGACATTATGTGAGTATGGAGCAGCGCCTGAATGATGGGGCGTGCAGGGGAAACGATAGATTCCCGAGAAAACCCGCCGACCAGCGGCATCGTCCGGGCACGATTCCCACATACGAAAATACGACGACCGACCACGCCGGGAATCGAATCCGGATCGTCTTAGTTGGAGGCGAGAGATCTATCCCTCGACCACCGCGGACCCTCTAAGGAGTTTTGAAACTTCCTTTAATTCCATTTTTGCCCAAGTATGTGAATAAATGCTTACCTTAGAGAACTCCTTAAATTCAGACAGCTCACGCACAATGTAAACAATCCAGCGAGCATACTCTACCGTGCAACGAGCTATATAGTTATCATAGAGGGACGGAAACGCTTCCGAAGTGAAGCCCAATTGAACGGCTGTTTTGACCCAAGAAAACATGGCGAACAGCAGTGTGGCCAACATTATGTTGTAAATTCGTCATATGTTCGCATAACATCCGTTACTTTATAGCTCCACTATATTCCCGCTAAACACAGGAAAAAACGCCAATAATTAATGTAATTTATTATAATGTAATAATGTTTAAATTAGCATAATCGCTCTCGTCTCTCGACCGGATATAAGAGTCCGCCATTTTATCTAGGGTCAGAATACCACGTTCAATTAGGCTTCACCTCAGAGCCTTGGAGATTGCTGTTTCCGCCCCTCTATGTTTACTATATAGCTCGTTGCTCTGCTGTAATATGAAAAGAGAACACCTCAGTAGCATTCTAGCGGTAATGTGTGTTAGCTGGGTTATTTATTCGTGGTCGCCAAAATATTGCCTCAGTGTTCGTTTTTTTCCCCTTAGGGTATTTTTTAAACTACCAGAGGAAAATAAACGTGATGTATCTGATCAGTGTAGAAAGAACATCACTCCTTTAAATTTTTTACGGATATGTTCGAGAAGGAAATATGGCAACAGGTGAGTGTAATCCGGAAAACCCTAACTTTGAAGAGGAACCAATATAAAAATATTAAAAGACGAGTCGGACTCAAAGAGAAGCCTTTTGTACGAGGCATAAAGATTATTTCTCTCCTTATTTTTTTCCCAGTAATGAAAACCGAACTTCCATATCTCCAAAATAAACACGACCGCTCGAAAGAAAAACATACTTTTCTGCGTAGCAGTAGGGCTATTCATAAAATTTAATCAAACAGGCTTGCCATTAGTTCAAGCTGTAAACAGTCGTTCGGTTGGCGTTGCTGGAAGAGAAATTATTCGGAAAACGTGGTGTTCGTAATAAGTTTACCACGTACCGTCAAATCGAAAAGTCTTTATGCAATTTCGCTTGAAGTAAAATGGCGATAAACCTCTAAACGCAGACAGTCATTCAATAGGAGGCACTTATTTAGTAACAACTGTAAAATGTGTGATGAATGAATTCGTAGAATAATAAAAAAGTAATTGTGTTTGGAAACGAGTAGATTATCACACGGAAAATTATGCTAGAATATTTTTAACATATTATTTGGATAGCTTATGAACAAATTCTCTATTGGAACCACTATGGATAACTGGCGGGGAAGACAGACGAACCGCGTTGAAGTGTATGTTGTAAATGTCTCTAAAGTTTAAGAATGTGATTACGTCAATGTGAAGCCAACTTAATACCCTAATTAATAGGGCGTTAGGCATAAAAATGAACGCTAAAAATTATGACTTTTTGAAGTTTGAAAGAGTAAAAAAAAATATGTATAAAATAAAAAAAATAACGGAAAGAGAGAGAGAGAGAGAAATGAAGAGAGATAGAAATACGGAAGGGGAATGATATTCTATATAGCTGTTCTTGCTGATTTCGTGAGTAAACATGTCATCATAGTGACGTTTTAATTGAGCAACTCTATAAAAACTACTTGATTTCATCAAGGTCCACTAATTTTATCACGGCATCATATCAAGAGATGGGTTAGTCGTTCGTATTTGAGTTTTCTATTTAATCAGTTTAGTCGTCATTACAAATATTAAATTATAGAAAAATTAATAACAACTAAGTCTGTCAGAATTTCTAATTTTAAAAAAGTGCGCCACTTCTCCTATACAGTTCTAAAAAAGGTCGAATATATCCGAGGCCTGTCATGCCAATTCGAAAATAAAGTGCTATATTGGCCTATCGTTAGTGAAATCGTAACTCTGAATATAAGTAAATGCTGCGAGTAAATATTACAAAGTGAAACGTAAGAAATAATTGCTTAGTGAATCTGTCTATTATTAATCTCAAGCGCATCCAGAAAATTTGCGGTTGGTATTACGCAGCTGCATGTTGTGCTTTTAACTGTTAACACAAAATACTAGGTTAGTTAAATTTAAATTGCGGCCGTTGTCATGAAGATCTTGGCTTCTGGGATGGAGCTGTTAATTTATGTCAGTCTAGATTTAGGTAGAATCTAACAAATGTTTTGTTAATTTTGGAACCTACTATAAAAATTTATGTTTGGTAATTGTAAGTAAATTCCTCATTAAAACCCGTATTTCGGTAATATTTTTCGGTACAAAAATGCATGACCTATTTTCTAGGGGTTTTCGGTCTCGTAAAAACTTATTGCACGGATAGACAGAGCCAGATATATATATATATATATATATATATATATATATATATATATATATATATATATACATTTATTTATTTTAAGACTGGAATAAAATTTATTACCACAGCACACTATAACACAAGACACTGATTTACATCCCTTTAGGCCGTAGGCGAGCACTAAGAAGGGATTTTTCGAAAGCCATCCCCTAAGAAGGTGAAATGGGGTAAAATGTGTTTTATAATATTCGTCTACACAGCTCGGACCCAACGGCCTGTCATCATGACATACACTTTAATGGGTTAGTCATAAAGAATAGAATAGCCAATTTGCGGGTTTTTCGAAATTCAACCTTTAAGAGGGCGAAAAGACCCTAAATGTGTTTTAGATTATTTTATCGATATCCATGAAACCATTCTTGATACAGAGTTGCTTTTAACTTCAAATTGATGCGATGTGAATACCCAAAAAGTAGTTTTTAGATTTCTCGAACTTCGACTCCCAAAGTGTAAAAAGGGAGGAAATGTGTTTTTTTATTAATCGTCTGTACAGTTCTAAGCCAATGGCATATCGTCGTGATTTTTACTTGAATTAGACCCGTACACAAATATATAACATAGGATTTCAAGACGTTTCGAAAATATTTAATTAAGGGGTGAAAGAGTGAAATGTGTTTTCGATTATTCTTCCGTTACTATCGAACAAGTCAAGATATAGAAGGGCTGTTTGCTCCAGAATGATGTTTACGTAAATACCGAAAATATATTTAAAGATATTTTCCAAATTCGACTCCGAAGATGTAAAAAAAAAGATCAAATATATTTTCGATTAGTGATCGATATAATAAATTTTAGATATTGATGCGATTTTTGCTTAAGATTAATGCTTACTTAAATACTTAAAATGTAGTTTTTTTTTAATTTGACAACTAAAGGGGTGAAAAGTTATGAAACGGGATGAAAGGTGTTTTCAATTAATCGTCTATGTATTTTAAAATCAACGGACTAGCGTCACGGTTTTCACTTAAATTTAACGTCCATACGATAGACTTGATCGTCTATAAGGTTTTTTTTTTTCGAGATTCTAACCCTGTGGGGTGAAAATATATTAAATGTTCTTTTAGATAAATCCATGAGTGCTAAAACCCGACGAGATATAGAGTTTTGTTTTATGGTGATGAATACGTGAATGACCGTAAACAGACTTCAGAAATTTTCTAAATCCGAACTCTTAAGAGTTGTGAAGGGATGGAAAAAGTTATTAAATGAATCGTCGTTTACACTTCGACTCAATGAGTTGCCGTTGTGATTTTTACCTCAGTTATGTACTTACATAAATTTTTAACACGTGATGGTAAGATTTGGCCGTTTTCGACAACTAAAAATGGGGAGAAAAGGCAAAATTTGTTTTCATTCACCCTGTGATATCTACCCAACCAGATGGTATATTGAGGTATATTTTGCTTCAGAATGGCGTAAAAAGAGGTCGTTCAATCGAAGTAAGTACTCGTCGCTTTTACGAGTAATACGCGCGGGCAATGCTGCTAACTTAATTCATAAAATTATTTTGTTCTTCTATGCGGTTCTATAGAGTCATCCAACTGCGATGACATTACTGCCAACAAATTGGGTGGGGGAAGGGGGGAGGGAAGGCGAAACGAGGTAGAGGGAAAGAACTTAAGAACAAATACATTTTTGCGGGGGGAGGAGGGGCAGAACGGAGTAGAGGAACAGAATGGGACATCCGAAATACTTAATAAGAAAACTACAAAACTTTGGTAGGTTGTTTCGCGTGCGTACACGAATTTTTTAGCTCAAATATAAAACTAACTTTTGGTGGTATGTGGCTCAAAATGAGGTATAGGAACAGAACGGGGTGCCCAAAAAGATTTTAATTTAATTAAAGAGTATTTGGTTTCTAGCAAAACAAATTTTGGTTCGGGGTAGGTGGGAGGCAAAACGGTGTACAGTGGAAGAACAGGATACCCCAAAAAATTTGTGGAATAATTTTCCTTTTCAAAATGTTTCTAAAACGGATATTAACGACCCTTAAGGGGCCCGCCTCGTTGCCATAAAATCACACTGCAGCGTGTTTGAAGAAACAGTTTTACACCGAAACTAATACACGTGTGTTCACGCCGTTTCTCTACGAAAAGAACACCCACTTCAGACGACTGCCCTTAAGTACTTTCAAGACAACACACGTATTAGAAATCCCCTTTTAGGGCACGTCAAAATGGGTTAAAACGGGGTTTTCAGGCTGCTATAGCGGAAAATATACTAGCCGAATACATGTGAAACCACTTAAGGGTAGTGCACTGGACTTTAGTAAAGTGATTTCGTAAATAAAACGATAGGGTCACCACTTAAAGTCCCATAGGAAATTTGTTTTTCGCGAAGACTGCACGCCTTAAGCGTAGAGGCGACGCACCGTTGTATGGCCCATACGACGTCGCCCTTGGCACCATACCTCTCTCACACAAACACATGTGCCACGAGGCGGGCCCCTTAAGAGGAGTCCTCGACTGGCGCATGGATGGCGTTGCAGTGTGTCGAGTGTATTCTTTTTTGCACGAAACCGCTTAACTTATTCATATTATGTTTATCTACGAAAATAACACACACTTGAATCCATGCTGCTATGTTCTAAAACATTCAGCACGCTTGTTTAGAAAAAATGATATTCGGACCTCTCAAAATGGCTTACAACGGTTTTTTTTAGATTGCTGCAACTCCGAAAATATTACCTGAATTCGTAAAGTGCAAAACAAGAGGCATGCGTTGGTCTTTACTTCATACTACTAAAAAATATAATGTGGTTACCATTTAAAGTCCCGTAGGAAAAAGCCTACAAGGAAAACCTTGCACGCCAGTTTGGGCCGCTGCGAATAGAGGCGATACGCGTCTCGTCAAACGTGGGACACTGGCTCTTATTGCTACGCTGTTCCCACGCGTCAAAGGTGGAAATCTGACACCGGCGAAGCCTCCTCTTTACATCATATTGCGCCATTTAGCACTTCCAAAACTTTTTCGTTTCAGAAATACTATCGCATTAAATTGAAAACCCCTCAAACGAAGACGCGGAAACCAGCTGGTAGTAAATAAAATGAATGTACACATGGACTAGCTACAACACATAACGATAAGAACATCATACGACCAACAGCAGTAACAAGAAGAATTTAACTAGGTTTAGCTTTGTCTTGTTGCTGTTGCTATGAGTGGACATTCAACCAAATAGATTTGCTTCTCACGAGAAAACAAGATCGCCAAGTTGTTTTAATTATTTTTAAAAGACAACAAATGTGTGATTTGAATTGTGGAATGCTGCAAAAAGATAAACAAATTTATATTACCAGTAATAACTGCAGTTAAAAATAAACTTATTCCACACAAGCAAGATAAATATAATTTTTTTCCGCGAACATTAACTTACAACTTTTACATAATAAATTTCATTACTGCAAAATATAGAAGATAAAACAAACGAACGGCATAAATTTGTAGCAGATATTCGGCTGTTTTGTGTTATGTATGAGCTCATAGATCAAATGTGACCACTTTATAATGTAGCACGGCCGTTACTGACAACGCTAACGTCAAAAAGTTTCCCGTCTTGAGTCGAATCTGGCAGGAATCGAAACCTGTTCACGTTGGTGGGTGGTCGAAATTTGAGACGTTTCTTCAGCCTGTGTTCTGGGAAGAAGAAACGAAGGCTGGCTATTCGGCTGCAATGTATTTAGCTCGCCCAACGGACAAACAATTAAGACCCATAAAAAGGGAAAGTAGTACCAGACGCGCAAATTGAATGTAATTACTGTCATCACAAAGCATAAAGCTTCAATAGCCACATGCGAGCGTGTAATTATCTTGAAAGCGACGGTAGTTATCACCTGAACTGGTTTGTGCTAGGTTATTAACGACCCCTTTTGTAAGAATTTTACTTTATATTGCAGCAAATTTTAATCCATTTAAAACCACGTTTTCGGAGAGAACTCGCTCACTCTTTGGTTTCCAAGGTGTTATATTACACGAAGTTCAGGCATACCGTCAACGTACGATTTTAGAAGTTATAATTACAAATGTTACTTGACTGACGTATTAAGAGTGAGACTACGTTGCCAGTTAACCTTTTTTGTATTTTACGTCATATATTTTCGGATGAAATTATGAAACTTTAACCTAACAGCATTCTGCTCCGAAAAATTCGTAATTTTATAGCTATACAAATAACTGTCCATCTTTTACACATTATATTAATATAAGTTCCCCTACCGTTAAAATATTCCTCGCCTCCATTGTTTCCGTTTCAAGCACTTGTCAAAAAACCTTTTGACAATTTTCGATACTAACCCTAAGTGAAAACTATTCAAACAAAACGAATGAAATAATTTTGAGTCAAAGTAAGTGTATTAGGCTACAGACTGACGCCTATTTTATTTCACGTAAAATTAATTTTAAAAAATAGGTACTAAAAATTATGCCAAAATTGACGCAGTAGGCATACATATTCAAGATTTTTTTAAATTCAAAAATTTTTTCTTGAAATTACAAGGGTTTAATTCTGTAACTTGATACATTTATTTTCACTTTATATTATTTGAGTGTAATCGTTTGAATAGTTTTTACTTTGGGAAATGAGCTTTGACATGCACTTGTACGAGAACTAGGGAACCGAAAAAAATATATATTTGTGGGAAATCACTATTACTGTAATGTGCAAGAGTTGGGTAATGTTTGGTTCAATTATAAAATTGCGCATTTTTCGACGCAGAACGCCGTAACTACAGGATATAACACACATTCATCATAAAACTTTGTCTCGACCGTTGTTGCAGACCTGATTGCAAATAAGAAACTAATAATAGATTCCTTACTGTAATTAGAAATGAGAAAACTACGGCGTACTCACAGTGTTCAAGATGTGAAGTCCGTTAGGAATGCTACATTGTAGGAGACAGTCGATCGTAAAAGCTGTTTACGAATGCTCCAGAGAGAGGAACAGAGAGGCAAGATCGCTGCCTGGAATGGAGAAAACTATATGTTGGGACTTTTAAACACTAGGCTAGGAAGAGAAAAGGCAGTTAAAAAGTTGTCTTGCACTCTTACGACCAGCGAGGCTTGTTCTTGCTGGTAATGGCAGCTCAACCAGACGTGCCTTCATCTTTTATGCCCGAGTCGAGCAGCGAATTACTAAACCTCGCGCTTACGTTCCTGCGTCACGTAAAAGTAGATTTACCATGATCCGTCACATACATTCGTCTGTCGATCACGTGATTTCCAGCCAATCAGAAATATGGAATAATTCTATAACCTTTTGCCAGTCGAAAGCTTGCCAAGATTTAACATTTACGGACGGATGGGTGAAATTACAGCCTTCTAAATTATCTTGTAGAATATAAGGGTGTGGAATTCATATTCATTTGTCTTTAGTATTCTTGTTTTGATCATCTATGGTGTAATTTGCATAAGTTTGTCTAAGACACGGCCATAGAAGAACATGTCTGGACCACGGCCGTAGAAGAACAGGTCTGGACACTCGCCTGGAAACTTGATCCCTTTGTTGTCTGGCTGTAGTTCACCAAGTTACCGAGAGTGTTGACGTCTTTGGCGCTGCTGTTAGGGCGGTCGGGCTCAAGCTCCGCCCACTTCCTTCTCACTAAGATAAACAATTTATCAAAACGTATTTTTTTATCAATTTATGAAATACTTCCTTCGCTCACAATCCTAAAACATGGCTCCAACAATCTTTATTCGCTTTATAATGTAAACAAAGGAAAGAAGTGAGCGGAATTTGAGCCCAACCGTCCTGACTGCAGCGCAAGAGACGCACAACACTCTCGGTAACTTGATGAACTACAGCCAAACAACAAGGGGGACAAGCAAAATACATTGGTAAATAGGCGAGTGTCCAGACCTGTACTTCTGCGACTGTGGTCTAAGATATTCTGGTGTTATGCATGGTGTTTGTCATAGAACAAAGAGTATTACCGAACGGAAACTCACATGCTAGACTGTTGGGAACTGTTTGCAGCAACCACTACCAAGCGGGTGTCAACTAACTTTATAAACTAGGGTATTTTGAATTAATTATGGCCACCTATGAATAGTTGCTATTTCGAGTGCTTAAAACACAATCGATTCTATGTTCGATAAATTGAATGTAGTTTTTATCGACTTTGTTCATCAGACAAATATTTTATTTAAAAACAACCTGTAAATGTTCGTCTGATAATGTAGGTATATGGATCCTGAATACATATATATATATATATTATATATATAATGTAATATTTTGTTTAACAATTATCCATAAAGTGGACATATTTGTACGGCTGTAATTGAATAAACAATCATATATAATTACATCACGAATATACGAACTATGTTATTTTACTTTAGATAATATTATTGTAGGGATGCCGTAGCACATCTATTTTTAATGGCTAAGTTAAATAAATTGATAACCTACTGTATGTCAATTTATATATTGTGATATATTTTTTGTTATGCTGGAAACGCATTTTTGTATACAATCCTTGATAATCATCAACACAATAACGAAGTGAAACCAATGAATTCTAATACCGTACGGAGAAAAGGTCATTGAAATTAATTATTTCTAGTCAAATATTGGTCAAATAATGCCTGTCTGAAATAAGGACGAATGTTTTGTTTTACGCTCTTTTAATAAACAAGCTGGTATAATTAAAGCTACAGAATAAGACCAAGAAACATTTATCTAGCTACAAGTCTTTACGAAGACACATACCTAAACTTAAACTTACGATTTAAAGTCACACGATCCAATTTTACAATAATATCTTCGCGAAAACGCTTAAAAAACCTGTTACATTATAACCTCACAATCATAACAGCCTGTAACTTTTAAACTGCTCGACGAAAAACGGCGACTTACAATATTCAAATTATTTTAATATTATGTGGCGATTTGGTGCCGGTGCTGCCCTCATATCAGGAAGTGGCGAAGCTAGCAGTTCTCAACCTCGCCTGTTTCAGTTTCCCACGCCTGGTCTTTGTTTACAAATGCTTATTAACTTTTCATGAATATGCTGTCAAAGTTGTCTGAGTATCTTGTAATGTATTGCGTGGACGTGCGGAAGAATTTTTACGAATACTCTATCCATTCCAAGGTTGCAGTTTGTGTCATTCCGCCTGTTCTCGCGCTTGAACGGCGTTGGCTGTGCAACAAACCGTCGCACCACCTCCGCGTGTCTCGCGACCTATCGACTGGCGACAAGTGGAAAAACGGAATCGCGCCTCGCTGTGGAGGAAATGGAATCACGACGGACGTTAGCGTCGTCGCGTAAGTCGTAGTTAATCATAGCCATGTTTAGTAGAAGGCCGTGGCCTTAGATCTGGCAACCCTGCTAGTAAGGGTCATTTTAACACTTCTTTTGTCTCGTGAACGGCAGTGGCTTCATTGAGTAAATGGTGGCTTCCTCTGATTCGCCGGTATGTAGGGCACAATAACGAATCAGGTACACCATTGCCTTTGGAGAGCTAAAAGAAGTGTTAAAATGACCCTTGTGTGCAGGGTTGCCATATCTAAGGCCGCGGCCTTCTACTAAAGATGACTATGAGTTAATCCATTCCATGCACATATAGTATTTCATGCGCACGGAGTGATATTATACTACAGAGGATTAAAAAAACGCAACTGAACGATTAACTAACGTAACCTGAACTAAAACACAGCAATTTAGGGTAGGATCTATTTCCTGGCGCAACGACACTGTTAACTAACCAGCCAACCAATGATCGAGAACTCACATGTGACTGTGTCTATTTCTGCTGCAATCTTGGACTGGATACAGTACAGTATAATTTTGTTCGAGTCTTACACGTTGTATAACGTGTGAGTTGGCGACACTGTTTCGACAGTATGACTGCTGTGTTATTGTAAATCGTTTGAGGTAAGAATAGACTTTCGCTAGAAAACTGACAGGCGGATGGCGGACGAACGGACGCGACGGAGCACTGTAAATCCGCATAAACTCCACTAGAAACTTAACTCCTAGTTATCTTATCGACACAGAATTATCGCTGAGTTAATAAATAAAAGAAGTCAGTCATTCCTATTCCCCGAAACGGAAATAGACCTACCTCAGTATATTTACATAGCACTGGACGGTAGTATGCTTTGCTTTTTAGTAAAAAATAAAAATTGGTATTTATATAAATAAAGGATAAAAACCACAAAATTCATAAACATTGAAAACTGTAAATTTTATAATTGACAGTATCCAGGACTCCAGCAGACTTTTAAAAAATGTCGAATATTTATTTTGAAATAATTATTCAATCCGAAAATCTCTGTGCGATAGGTTTAGAGATGTTAAAATTATTTTGAAATCAAAACGTGAGTATTTTTATAAGTCGATTATTAAAGATTCCTGGATATTGTCATCTTAAAATTATAAAAATTACAGTTTTCAATTTTTATGGATTTTGTGTTTCTATCCCCTGATTTTCTACATACCAATTTTAATTTTTTACTCGAAAGCAAGGCATACTATCGTCCAGTGCTATATAAATAGACGTTCGCTAGTAAAATATATACTGGGCAAAAAATATGAATAGTTCAGATTTTATCGACGGTTAAATATTCCATTCGTTCGCAAGACACCTTAACTTTCCATACCCCTTAAGGGAAATGGTGCACGCTGAAAATCAGTCATGTGTGGGAATAAGCCGTAAATAGGCTTAAACCGTCCACAAACGCGTACTTGTATGCTATCAGCGCGCAGTTAGATCGTATATAACGCAGGGAGTCGCTTATCGCCAGTCAGTTGGCCGCGAGCCTTCGTAGAGCGAGGGTGCGCTTCACTTCGCTGTGCGCTAT
>PNEQ01030445.1:0-23172 GCA_003012365.1 Medauroidea extradentata | reverse complement strand
TGTAAATATTTGAACTATGCAATTTACCAGACCAATACGGTTTTATTTTCAAGTTGCTATATAATAAAACACATGTGATTCTACTGAACACGTATTTCCATTTTCAATATCTGTTATCAGAGAAGTGGCAAACAGAAATATTAACCAACGAAAAATATTAACGCAAAATACAAAACTGTATACGCAGTTACTGAAAATTTAATTTGCCCAATCAAACGAGACATGAAAACTTGACATTCATTCTTGCAGTACAGAACAAGACCTACCTACAAATCCGTACACGAAAGGAATGTTTTGACCATTTGTACTGAAAGTCTAGGTATCTTAGTATTATAAGACAAAAAATAAAAACGAGAAGATATATGTTGTTGCGCAAACAGCGCGCATGAATAAACTTTTTTGAAACTACTATGCTCTATGCGGCAAAAATATGTTTTTACTACATAACATTGTACATATTCCAACAAAAACTTCGTTATTTATATATTCCACAACTCAAAATAGACAAATTTTACAGTTCCAACGTAAAATTTAATTAAATTCGCCGAAATCGAGTAGTATGTTTTTTAAACAACTCAGAGCACAGAAATATAAACCAAAATAACTGTTTTGGCGCGAGATAATTCACTGCCAACATGAAGGCAATTTCTGCATGTACAATCAATGATCCGAGTGGCAGTGAGCAGTAATATGACGGTCGTCCTACGGTGTTGCCAAGTAACATGCCCGTAATATTAAAGCCAGCAGAATTTGGTAAGGGAAGTGCTTAGTGAATCGCAAATTAAGGTAAGCGACGTTAAGCGATCCGTAACTTAAAGTTAATGGCCGTAACCAGCCGTAACTAAGGAAAAGTTAGTGAATAGACCCCCTGTGATTGGTCAGTTTGGTGCATTAGCGATACCAATGCTCAAGTGGCAGAAATTTTCCCAGTGCCAAACTTATAACATTGATCTTTCTAACCTGTAGTAGAATTGACCTTATTTATTGTAACTATAGTAAGGTTACTAGAACCGAGTCATCCTAGCATCTATTTACCGATTGATAAAGAAGAAAAATTGTAGTAAAGTAACCTGTCAAATTTCGTAGGATTAAATTTTGGTCGATTTTGAGTGCCTAGGGTTAAAGAATTCCGTGTTTCAAGTAATTTGTTGCCACACATGTTTTGCACTGTAAATGTGGCGTGTTCCAGTTGTTGGTACATAAACAATACGCACTCTTTGCGGGTAATCACGTCACTATTGCATATTATAAGTTTTCGGGGCGCACCGGGTGCGCCCCTTTGTGAGCAGTCAATTGGAATACGCCATTAACTACTGCACGGCCGGGTGTTTATTAATCTATGGTGGTGACTTCGCAATAACAATAACATCAACAAAATTAGAAACGGGTAAATTTATAATATTTCTACGTTTATGGTGTGCATAGTGTAGTCCGGAGCACCACTCTTGTTGAGTATTTTATGATGGAATCTGTCTAGTTGGGTGTGTGAGGCCACAGTATTAATATTTATTTTCATCCAATTTGCTTTGTAGAATTAATGTCGACGCGAGATAGGTAGTAAGCGTTGTATTCGGTAATTCATAGCTGCATCACTCTTGATTTCTAGAAAAAAATTATTTCATTTGTTGCCCGGTGGCAAGCTATAATCACTTACTAAACCACCCCCCCCCCTCCCAAAGCTTTCCAAACCCTCTCACCCCGCCGAAAGTAAATTCAACTCCCAAATCATAGACTGCCTAGACTTTGTTCTCACCTCATCTGAATCTTCTTTTCTTGCAGTTATTCCTTCTTCCTCTATGCTCTAATTATAGGCAGCCTAACTTATCCCAGCCTCTCTCTCCAGTCACCTCCTTGTACATACTGACCAGCTACATATTTCTTCTTCTTTCCTTCAATGAATACCACCCTATTTCCTACATCACTGATGGCAGAATGTTCCCTTCGCCCTTGTATAATATTAATGTGAGTTTGTAGCAGTTAGGTGCTTTGAAGTTTATTGCTGGTTTAGTTGTATTCCACTGGACTGAAGTTAGCTCTGTCCGCGCCCGGGAGCAAAAAGGGCATGTGTTGTTTAGCCTCGCGCGATTAATTCATATCAAAGATTAGGGACTTTAAAAAAATATATATAAGAGAGAGACAGAGAGTAATTTTTTTCAAAAATATTACTTATATTACAATTAGCTGAGTCATTGCTCAAAAGTGTATTTGTACACTTCTAATAATACCATACTGGGCTGGTGTTAAAGATTGGAGAAATTGGTGGTAATAATACACCCAACAAAAATCTAACTACGCCTACTCTGAAATGCTAAAAAGTAAGATTTTGTTAATTTTTGCATGAATAGTTACTCTTGATATTTACCGCTAATTGATTATCAATTATGTTGTCTTCTTCAGTTAATATGTAATTGGGTTTTTTGACATATCATTTGTTATTATTATTTGATTCTTGCAATAGGAACAAGTTACAAACTAAAGAATTATTTTGGATGTACGCCATTTCCTCAAATGGTGTGTCACAGAAAACGGCGAATAGACACGAGAGAAGGGAACAAACAAAAGGACTTTTTTTGCAACTGGCAAAATTCCTCAAGGAATTCAGTAAGTGAGTTACAAGAGCACCAAAAAATAAATAAATAACTCAGATTATTGCACAGAAGAAATTCCATCAGTAAGTACGAAACAACACACCAAAAATAGTTACAACAAACGAACAAAACTGTCGACAAAAAATTGGACGTAGACAACATAACAGAAACCCCAAGACCTCGAGAAAGTGAATGAAAATCAAATAACACAGTAACTGTGAACATAAAGTTAAAGGAAAAACAGACGGCCACAATGGTCTCCTTGTGACAAAAAAAAGTGATGTTTCGGAGACTGAGTCTGCAGGTGCTCCTCGGACTGTGCATGTGCCGGATGACGGAGACAGATTGCAGTCTCCCATGGGGCAAGTGGTCATCTAGAAAGTGACTCACTTGTGGTAGGCCTACACATAAACAATTTCCTACCATAGAAAACTCGCCCCATCATCATTACAACTCGCTGAACATGTATGCCTTGGATCGAATGGATTTTGAGCTGATGGAAATGAGATATAAAAATCCAGGATTAATTTGTAGTTTAATTTACAGTTAAAGCAAAACGCGTAAAGTAGGCTACATAATAGTTCAGTACAAATCTTTCCATGAAAAATTTATGCATGAATTCATTATCTATTTCTCAATTAAAGGCATGTTGGTTAGTGAAGTTAATAACCGTAAATTGTGGGCCTATTCCTACATCCACTGGTCGTAACAACCTGTAGGCTTACAAAAAGGATGCAAACGTTGATAAATGTTTCAAGTTTTCTGCCCAAATTTTGGCTCGTACGCTTCTGCAAAAATTTAGTTATAATGGTGCACACAATGACAGTAAGCCAAGGAAACAAACGTTAAAATAAAATACTGATACTGTATACTTGTTTGATAATAATTTGTACTGATTGATTCCCCCAAACTGGGGAAAAGGGATCATCTATGTTTTCCATTAATCGTCCATACAGCTCGAATCCGATGGCCTATCAGCGTGATTTTGATTTTAGTTGAACACTCATAAAATGCATATTAGGCATTTTCATAATAATTTGAAATTTGACTGTAGGCCTAAGGTGGAGAAAATACATTAAATGTATTTCCTATTTTTCCTCCACATCTAGCAAACGCTTTGAGATATAGAGTTGGTTTTTGATTAAAAATTATGATTACGTAAATAACCGAAAAGTAGTTTCAGGATTTTTAGGAATTTGACTCCCATGGAATGAAAAGGGCGGAAAAGGTGGCTTTAATGAATCATTTCAACATAGATGGGACAGAATGGGTTACGTTTGTGATTTTTACGTCACTTGGATACGTACACAAATCTCTTAACATGGAATATCGAGATGTTTTGAAATTTTATACTTTTAGGGGATAGAGACATGAATTGTGTTTTTGGTTATACCTCCATATATATCGAACTATTCAAGATATTGAAGTGATTTTGCTTCAGGATTATGCTGCTTACGTTAATACACAAAATACTATTTCATTATTTTGCCAAGTTCGACCCTAAAGAGGTAAAAAAAAGAAAGCTAGGATGTGTTTTTGATCAATAAATGCTCTCTCTCTCTCTCTCTCTCTCTCTCTCTCTCTCTCATCGACACTATCAAACGTTTAGATATCGATGTGTGATTTTTGCTAAGGATAAGAATGATGTTACTTAAATGCCTAAAAAATAATTTCATTATTTTTTTTTAGTTTCACACCTATGGAGGTTCGAAAAGGTGTTAGAAGTGAAAAGTGTTTTCAAAGAATTGTCAATATAGCCTATCTTGAACCCAACAGGTTATCATGTTTTTCAAGTCTATGGACATCCATCAAAATTTTACTACTTTGTTGAAAGTTTTTACTAGATTCAATCTGTTAAAGGGTGAGAAGATGTGGAGTGTGTTTCAGAAAAATCCTTGATATTGTTCGAACCAGTTGAAATATAGAGCTGCTTTTCACTTCGTGGTGATGATTACAAAAATGGTCATAAATATATTTCAGAACATTTGCAAATCCCCACTTTCAGGACTGATACATGTTTTTCAATGTACCGATATCATAAATTTAGCTATGACTCAATATCTTGTTGTATTTTGAAGTTCATTTGTATACTTTTTCAAATATCGAAGATACGTAAATACGATTTTTCAAAATTCGACCACTAAACGAGTGAAAAGACGTAAAATATTTTTTTAACTAGGCAATTATATCAAGCTAATCAGTTGAGATATTTAGGTGTTGTTTGCTTCAGAATGATGCATACATAAATGCCTAAAGAAAAGTTACATGTGTTATTTTACTGGATAAATTTAGTGTGTAAATTTTCAAAACATACAACCGAAAAGCAAGTAACTTATGACCAGCGAGAAATATTTTATATCAAAATTACATTCTCCAATTCTATTGAGACATATTTTGCAACCCTTATGTAGGATGTACAGAATATTTTATTTATTTTATTTGTTTTCATGAATACTTCAGACATGTGCCACAGTTGTTGGTAGCTCCGATCTACATTAAGGGTGTTCACATGGCAGAGATTCATAATTTTATATTTGCTTGGCATAGTGTTAGTTTTATAGACGTTACCTGTGACTACATTTTCCACTTTTAAACCTTTTTTAGCTCACATAGTTTTCCCACAGCGGCATGTCAAAGTCAGAATTTGCAAGTTACAGGAACATAGCTTTAACAAAAACCAAGCGTCTAACTAGAATGAAACAATTTACACTGAAATGAGATACTATGGGCACTATACTAAAAAATTTAAAAATACCCAACAAAGTCATTTTGTCCTTTGTAAAAATTGCCATAGATGAAGTAAATTTTTGTCATTTTAAAATTTTTTAAAAAGTACGAAGGAATTACATTGTGTGTTTTTAAATCTTTTAGCATAGTGCCCATATTATCTAATTTCAGTGTGAATTATTTAATTCAAGTAAGTAACTTGGTTTTTATTATACCTATGTTCATGTATCTTGCAAATTCTGACTTTGACATGCCGCTGTGGGAAAACTATGAGAGTTAAAAAATGTCTACAAGTGGAAAATGTAGTCTCAAGTAACATCTATAAAACTAACACTGTGCCAAGCAAATATAAAGTTATGAATTTTTGCCTCAATTGCTCCCATGAGTCAGAAATAAAATGCATTGCTTCGAGAACATTTTTCTTGTATTCTTCGGTGTTTACATTCTTCATCCTGGTTATTATTCTTCCAGATTAACTTTGTATTTATTTTAGAAATTTGGCGGGACCAAGGAAAATAAATAATGCTTACGGGACCGGCGCACTTTTCGGCGAACTTCTTACAGGGGAAATGAGTGAAAGAGAGTGTTAAATTTAAACATTATAAATGGGTTGTAATTGCATGTAAGTATATGGTAATGTTCAAGGGACTGCAAAATGTGAACTTCTTAGGCAGGAAAACTTCTTAGAGGGGAACTTCTTAGACGGGATGCACTGTAATATGATGTTCAAAGAGATCCTTCAATAAAAGTAAATATTAGCTTTTATAAGTAATACACATAGGCTAAGCTGAGGATGGATTGCTAGTTAGAAAAAATATTTTGAAGTTATTGGTGGAGGAGTCTGTATTGTAGTGAGTAAATAATACCCACAATTTTTTCTTCCAATTTTTTTATTTTTAGAAAACAAAAACAGACACCTTTCAGTTAACAGCAGTTAAAATTTTTACTTCTTTGATAGCAACTAGCCTTACTGTTCACTGCATTATGCTTGCGTAGCATAAAATTTGTTCTTGTAAGAAAAGAAACATTTTTCCAAGTGCTTAGTTTACTTAAGACTGCTCTACACCAAAAAATTTGTAATTTTATAACTCTAACAATTACAGTCTAACTTTAACATATCACATTAATGGTAATTTCCCACTATTAACATGTTTATCAGTTCCATAGTTTTGTACAAGTACAGGTCAAAATAGTGATTTTATCAATTTTCGCTACTTACTCAAAGTAGAAACATTGTGAATTAAATCATTTTAGAGCGAATGTCAGTGTATTAAGGTACCTACATAATGACACATATTTATTTTATGTAAAATTTATTTTTAAAAAATACAGGTAAGTGAAAAATTTAACTGTATTCAAGATTTTTATTTAAATACAAATAATTTTTATGTGAAATAAATAAGGTGTCATTCTGTAGTTCAATAGGCCTACATTTTCTTTCCCTCTAAATTATTTCATTAATGTCTGTTGCGTAGTTTTTACTTTGGGTAAGTAGCCAAAATAGTCAAATTGCTATTTTGATATGAGCGTGAACAAAAACTTTAGAACTTAAAAAATATTTTATTTATGGGAAATTTCTATTAATGTAATGTCTAAGAGTTGGTCAGTATTTGGTACAATTAAAAAATTACAAATTTTTTGGTGCAGAGCACTTTTAAAAGAAAATTAAATTGACCTACATTACATGCATATGCTGTCAGGGGCAGTTTTGTGCTTTGAAAGCTCAGAAGTAAAAGAGTAATAATAAGAGTGACCTTGAAGCTCCCTTCAAATTATGCCTCACAACTAAGCAAGCTTCCTACTGAACCATTTTTGCTATGGGACTTAAGCAATATCCTTGACAGTATAATTCCATTGATTTAAAGTTTGTAGCAAGTTAAGTGTTGTGTTGTATTCAAGTTTGGAAAGTATCCTGTCATATTTTGAGGAACGGCAGTCAGGAATATACAGTTTAACGTTGTTTGTTGACCTAGGAACACTGTCATAATGTACATGACGTCAAATGACATTTAATACACAACTGAAGTATTTTCTTTTAGTATATAGGCAAAATATGCGCTTGTTAAATGGTTTTGTCAAAAAAATTTCCCAGCGCACTACAATGCACAATAAACACGTGGCAGGTGGCGTAGAGTTAATTTCACCATCCTGTGTGTATACATGTGTACAATGATAAAAGTCACTGAAATCACATAAATAGTTCTCGTGGCCTTAATATTGGTTATAAACTTCACCCTTCCTCTTTTTCTCCCGTGGTGGGTAAGTTATAAGTTTCCTTCATAGTCATACGGATCTATTATGATTTGGACAGAAGATTAGGTGTAGAGACAAGGACAGCCACTAAAATAAACAAAACTACGAAATAAGTTCTTATCATAACAAACAATATAGTGTACCCCACCCCAAAAAGTTCAGGGGGTACAACGTATCCCTGTACCCCATTCCCACGCCGTTGTAGTAGACTAACATTTAGAGCATTAAATATTAAAAATATTTATATGCCTTCAGGAATGCTTGTAGCAGAGAAGTACTTTAAATTAAAGATGGCAGTGCACCATCCTTCTTAAGACTTCCATTGTCACGTCTATCCCCAAGGAAACAGAGACAGCCTTAGGTAACCGTGAACTCAGCTCGGCATACAAGCCATGCTCCTTGATGTTTTTAAATAGACAGTGTTGGTTGACTGCAGCTACACTGGAAAGCTGACCCATGGAACAGCCTTGCCTTCCAAGTACATTATCAATCAGTGCAATATCCCGCCCACAATCTCGCAGCTAGCATGCTGTTACAACTCTCCTTTGGTACAAGACCTTGTACCAAAATTACTTAAAATAAGGCAAAATTCAACACTTCTGAAACACATGATACCATATAGCCTCAAACACACTGCTCCTCTAAGTGGAGTTAATTAGTCAGCAATCTAACCTTATGGGCATTGTGACAGAGGTTGCTTGAATGAGAAAATGAAAATTCTAGAAAAAGAATTTTATACACATTGAAACGTGTTACTTCAAACATTACAATTTACATTACAACGCCATTTTGAACACAACACTTGCATTTAAGACTTATTTACTTTTATTTAAATCAAATTTTCCCAACGTTTCTTATGAGGTGATTCATTCATGTAAGCTCAGTCATAATGAATAGTAACTTTTAATTAATTCTGTATACATTTTACTTTCAATTCCCAAATCTTTCATTCTTCACTCACGCAATCTCAAAGTACACACATTTTAAGAACTTCAGAACTGGAGAGAGCCATCTCAGGTCTGAACAACGCACGCCTCAGTTTTTTTTGCTTCACACTTCCTCTAATAAGTACCATACAGAAAATAATACTCTGATGTGGAGCGTAAGAGGGGACTATCTCAGTGCAGTGTTGCCACATTGTGCACGTAAAATGTTGTTATACAACATTTTACCACTTAGATTTTTGTCTTGAATTTAGCCCAGGATTCACATTGTGTGCTTATGTGTTTGTTTCTGGACATTCTGTGTAGTAAATGGTGAATAAAATAACTAAGAACAATACAATAAATGACACAACAAATTTTGAAGAATTTAATATTTGCATAAAAAAATATATCTGGGAGAGTCACGCCCGATATCTATATCTATTTGTCCAAGATTTTTGGTTTGTCCAAGCAGTGATGTAGTATAAGGCACCTTGCAGAAATCAATATTTAGTTGTAATCGAAAAATATAGGCTCTCGAAAATAATTTTCAATAGCTTTGAGATGCAAACCGCCTTAGCTCATTAAAGCAAATACCATGAATACGAGGAATAGTAATCATAATTAAGTACAACTATAAATATGTATAACACTGTCTACACTATTACACTGATTAGAAAACCCTTCATAACTAAATATACTAATTACTTTAGGTGACATAGCCAGTCAGCATGTGTTCACGTACTGTGAGGCAATTGCTCTCTGACTTTGCTCAACATTAAATATGTAGTTTTTTCAAAAAAGGAAAATTCACTGCAACAATTTTCAAGTGTAAATAGGGATGTCCCTTAAGGCATGAAATGGTTTGTAATGTTTTTTATTGTTTAGACACTACTGCATAATACTGTCAAAGTGTCAAACCATTATTTAATTTTTTTTACTAAGCTTCTGCAGTGAACTTCATGCAACAGCCAGTCAAAATTTTTAAAAAATTTCACCAAATTGTACAGACTTTTGCATTTGAAGATGCTCCCCCAGCTTCTACATTAAAAAAAAAATACATAGGCCTACATATTTGTGTATAAAATATTTGTTTTGAAACCTTGTGAAACTGTACAACAAAGTAATGTGCTTCTGTAGTACTAGTAGTTGTATTTTTTTTCCCCAGTTTGAATTGAAAATGCCAGAGGTCCTAAGTCCATTTGTTTATTGGGCACAGACAGAAGACAACCTCACTCTGAAAGTGGATTTGAAGGATGTGAAGGTATGATTAATACTTAAGTTGCTATTTACTTTCAGTTGTACTAATACTGTAATACAGTTTAAGCTTATAAGACGTACCTGCATTATAGCAGTTCTGTAGTACCTATTCTGGGCGCGACCAGTTGTTTATTCAAGTTGGGAGGACATAAAATAATAATAAAAATAAATGTGAAACACTAGAAACATGTCTAGTTGGATGGTGATATTTACTATGTACAGGTGCTGTGAGAACACATTATTGCAAATAGATGCAAAAATATTTTATTTTGTTAGCAAATATAGTACAGAGCTTGTATAGGGATGTGACTCTGGAAAGCAAGGGCAGAGAGTCAGAGATAGTAAAAGAAAGAGCTCGTCTTTTGAAAATGTTTCGAAAGGAGATATTATAAGGCAGCGGTGGATCCTCAGCATTGTTGAAGTAATTTAGAAAATTTTGACATCTAGTGGTCTTTGGACTCACAGCAAGTCCAGGTTTACAGCATTAGCAGTGCAACAAAGTGGAGGTCCCCTGTTGTCTGTGGTGCAAGTAATTTCGACAGGCACCATAACCAACGAGTATATCATCAAACACTAGCCAACATTTTCTTAAAATTTACCATCTACTTAGAAGAAAAAGAGAGAACTAACTCCAGTGTGACCGATTCAACAAATGAAAATCCTCTTTAACCTCAAGACGTTTCTGAAGAAACACAAAATATGCCAGAGTAGAAAGGCAGAGAACATAATTGTTTATATTTATATTTTTGCAAGTAGCAACTCATGTTGTGTGCTTCACAGTGTAGTGGTGGTCAAGGTTAAGTACCCACCTTACCCGCCAACTCACCTACCCTCCCTCCCCTAGGGAGTGCTGTCCGTTAGAATGTACAAAAAAAGGGGGAGAAAGTGGAAAAAGAGTTTGTTGAACAACAATCTATAGGTCTTACAGAGTATTACAATTGGTGAAGTGAGTTGTGTTGACATTTGTTGTGTTCGAAGGGAAGATTGTTATAATCTCTTATAACACAGTTTTCAATTTGTTATGATTTTGTCAGATTCACGGAGACAAAGAAAAATAACAGTGTAAATGTGCAGTAGCTAGTGTCAGACTGTCAATGGAAGTAGAAAGCCCATCTACTAAAACATCACAAATGGTATGTAACATGAAATAACTGTTTTTTAAGGATAACAGATCTACGTCTGCACTCTAAGTAATGTTTGTAACGGTGGTTTTCATACATGGCATGACTATCAGTACGTATAATTATTTGCTACCTACCGTAGACGATGATGACAAAGTGCCACTAAAAGTAAAATAAAAGAAAAATTATATTTTTAATGCTAAATACTTGCAGAATAAACAGAGACATCACAGGTAAACTAGTTTGTAAATATTTGTAATCAGCGAAAAAATGTTCCACCCTTTTATAGTTGTGTCCAGAAGTAAAAATAATCTGTAGTAGACACTGTACACTGATGTTATTTTGATTCATTTATTATTATTAATATTAATTAGCCGTTACTATGCTTTGATTAGGTCCAAACTGGAATACTGACCTGTTATTTGGAATAGCATTACCATCACGGACTCGAATCGTATTGAGTCAGTACAATACAAATTATTTAAAACTATTTACATGAGATTCTCTCAACCATTAATGCGTTTCAGTTATGTGGATATTCTTACCGATTTTAAGACAACCACTTTACATGCTTGTAGGATAGTTAATTATGCTCTATTTTTTATTAACTCCTTTCTCTATTATTTTTACTGTCAAATTATTATAAACAATACAGGTTTAAAGGTGCCTAACCATATTAGTAGAAACTTTAATCTTTTTTACGCATTATCTAAAAAAATAAAAACTTAATTAACAGATGTATATTCAATTTTAATGATATTTGTAAATTTGATCCTTTTAAGGATAGAAAAATTGTATTGTGGGACTTTAAATAAGGTTGATTAAGTGTGTCTCAGTTCTGTCTGTCTTCTTTTTAAATGTTTTACTGCATGTTGTCCTGTTAGTGTGTGTTGTAGGCCTATGTGTCTAGTCCTTTGTTTTGTATGTCTGTACTCATTTGTATGTCCTTTGTTAATTGTTTATCCTGTGTTTCTGTATTTGTTTTCTGTATTTGTATCTGTCATTTGTTTAGTGTAATCCTGTTATTGGTCGCAAGACTGTTGGATGGCACTTTAAACATAATAAATGAAATGAAATTACTATCATTATTATGCTGTAACTTTCTTGGGACTGATTTGCCAATCATAAGACTTTGCATAAAAAATATATCGGTGAGAGTCAACAATAATTTAAAAGCAATCTTTAAAAATGTATGTATGTTGATCATTGTTTTTTCACTGTAAATAACTAAAAGTGTGTATAAAAATAAAAATAATATTTTCATAAAAATTATTAATTAGAAATTCTGTATGTTTTCACAGGCTTTGCTATGAGCGTGAATCACAGGTTTAAGTTTATTTTATAAATACTATATAAAACTATCCTAGAACTATAAACTCATTTAGGTGATTTATGTGATTCCTGTAGTGACTAAATATGAATTTGTGTGGTGTGCATCAAAACAAGAGAACTTAATTTTTCAAAAGGAAGCAAAAAAAATAGGTTGTATATACATGTTAATAAATTTTACCTTGAAAAAAAGAAATTGTAACTTGATCTTAAATTATTTTGGTAAGTTGTGTTTCAAGTAATATTAGCCACTATAGGATAGATATATTGTATTTCAAATGTGTGTGTGTGCTTTTATATATATATATATATATATATATATATATATATATATATATATCTGTACCTCAGAGGCATAAGACACCATGTCCACATGTCCACTTCTTGTCAAAATGCACTTTTTACCGTAAACATGGCCACGGTTTTAAATACTTCGTAGTGGAGTCTGTGTTGTGTCAAAAATGTTTGTTTTCGGGCACTAAACAGCCGGATTCACTAGTGAATCATAGTGAATCTCACTCTTCAAACTGCTCTCCTGAAAAATGTGATTTTTGTGACGTAGTGTCTTATGCCTCCGAGGTACAGATATATATATATATATATATATATATATATATATATATATATATATATATATATATATATATATATATATATATATATATATATATATATATATATATATATATATTCCCGGGCCGGGAATCGAACACACATCGCCATGTTGGGAGGCGAATTGTCTGACCATTCGACCACCATGGCCCCTAGCACATTTAGAAATTGAAGATGCAAGTGGATGAAGGTGTTATGTTACAAAATCAAAATTCTGAGTATAGTGACATTGAAGTTTGTCCCAGCTATGTCAACCAATGTAACGTGGCCCCTTTATTCACTGCTGTATTTAAGAGGGATTGATCCCTGTCACATCAGTTTTACGGTTTTTCTTATAAATCAGGGAATAGACATTGTTTTACTTTTTTCACGCTGACAAGGCATAGTTTATTGTTTCATTCACTTTTTGGAATCCATAGGGCATTGTTTATGTTAATGTTGTGGCCTCTGTAGTCGCTCCCGTAAATAAAGCGATTTTTCCTTTTCAGCTGTTTCCCGTTGCGAAATAATGGTTCCAACAACCAACAATTACAGAAAACTTATTAAGTTTGTATCTATGCCTTGTCATGACAAAAATTTTGATACCTTGACTGAAACAGAAGTTGTCGAGAAGAAACAGATAAATCCAAGGTAGAAGAATCAATGCCCCTTAAATACATGCTGTTTGTCTGTGAGTTCTGATTGTTGTATGAAAAGTATGTATGTAACACCTTTACTCATGTAAGACATTCTTTTTTACAAATTGTAACATAACACCTTCATCCACTTGTGTCTTCAATTAACACTGTACCAAAAAAATGGAAAAAAATAACTTAGTGGAGTTGATTATGTTAAATATGTTTGGTCAGTTTAATTGTGTTGTTGTTACTGTACAAATTCTAAAACATATTTCCTTGAAACAATTTGCAGAACAGTGTGTGAACATCCATTGTCTGACTTCACCAATTGCTGCTCTGTATTGTACAGGGTGTACCTGAGCTACAGATACACACACTATGAGGTGATTCCCTATACAAAATGGTTTAGAGGACATTATACAAATATTGTCATAGTTACTCATAAGGGAGGTATTGATCCTTACAAATTAACATTTTAAATGGTTTTAACTAAAAGTAAAACCTACTAGATATTAAAGAAAAATTCCGTGAATGGTGTTACTTTACTTAGACCCTAAGCTCTTGGGCAATTGTGGAGTACTGACATTCCCTACGTTGAGAAAAAAACGTGCTGTTTTTATCCTGCCAATGTGTGTAACCCTTGGGTAGTTTTTTAAGTCAACATTCCTGAGGAGTGAACCTTATATGACAATGCTACAATGCTTATGTAGAAAGCTATCATTTGTACGTGATAAAATAAGTACTTAAAAATAAACAATTATTTAATGTTCATAGTTAAATAAATAATTTTGTATACTGCCACAGTGTACAGCTTGGATCTCTTACTCTTGTATAAAAATTTGTGTGTGCTGGTTACTAAGTGTATGGACTTGTTTATATGTGTGCAACATGTATTTCTTGGTGGGTAGGTGAGTTTCTTAACAGTTGCTTCAAATTATGCATAATGACAGTCATCTTTTATAGGATCCTGATGTAACCTTAGAAGATGAAGAGATTCATTTTGGAGCACATGGCTACGGTGCACGAGGTTTAAACAAGTATACATTTGCCCTGCATTTTCATTCTGCTATCAACCCAGAGGTAGGTTAGTGATATTTACTTATGTTTGTGTTTCATCAATCGTTCTCAGATATTTATAATTCTACTAAGCTAGCATTAGGAGAGAAAGGGGAGAGCAAAGTTGGCCATCTTTACTAAAATTTGGGGCCATGGTTAGTGCATTGGCTAAGAGTTGTACTGGATTTTGGCCTGTGCAGCAGGCAGATTTGTGTGAAGTATTCTTGGACCACTTAGTGTCCGAGACCCCTGATTTTTTTTCCAGAATGTTGTAGTATAGTTAGAAGCAAAATGGCAAAATTTCTAGATGGCAGTGAAAAGTATGTTTAGGACTAATGGTGTACTTCTTCTGCATATATTTTGTGACAGTGCAAAAAATGGCATACATTTTTTTATAATTACCTTGATTTTGTAGATTAGGTAACAGAGATTGTACAGTACACTCTCTTTTGTTTTCTTATTAGTACAATTTGTTGGCAATGTTGTCCTTTATATGGTTATCAGACGTTTGGAAAATCTGGGATGTGTCCTATATTTTCAATCCTTTGTTCTGGAATCCATTACATAACTTGATTTTTCTTTAAGTCAATTCTATGCATTGTTCTTGAATGATACTTAAAAAAGAAAAAAACTAATATTTTAAAAGTTTAATGATTTAAAATCGGTTTGCAGATCCTAAAGGCAATAAATATGACATACAAAAAATTAAAGAATACTGTAAACACCTTTGTAACATGCACAATGTTTTCAAAATTATCAGCTTTACGGAAATGCTGGATGTGCATGACAACAGGGCAACAATCTGCGTGCGGGCCAAACCAGCCTGGCAACACTTGACAACATGGCACGTGGCTTGTTGCCACGACATTCACATGAACAGCACAGATGATGATTGTCTCTGACGTGTACAGTCACAAGCATTGAGATCGTGATTTTACTAGAGGATTTTTGCCATGCAGATGTTTTTTAACACTCAATAGCAGAAATACAGGAGAACCCTGATAACATTTCTGGATATAACATTTTCCTGCATATAACACCACTTATCTTTGGTCCCACCATTTTTCCATAAAGCATAATTCTTTCATTTCATGCTTATAACAACACTGGTATTTTCATTTCCTGCATATAACATCACTTTTTTTCTCAGACATTAACCAAAACTCTGGTAAAATTTTTCTTAACTGTATTATTTTTAATAAAGTAACTAAGCTGTAGACTAAAAATATCTACAAAACACAAATTAGTGTCTGTGAAAGTATCATAAGTGTATATTACAGTGATATTAAAGACTGTGATCCTAAAGATGACGATAATGAACCTACAGAATACAAGTGAGAAAGACTCTATTGTACACATAATGTTGTATTTGTCATGTTTCTGATAGCACAGTAACTACAGCCTCATTTAATCTCATTATTGGCTTATTTACTGTACATGAACTATTAAATTTTAAGTTACTTTTGTGTAGTATCCATTTACTGGTGTAAAAATACTTATTCCTGCTTATAACATTTTTCTGCATATAATACTTTTTTCTCAGGTCCCTTGAAAAACATTATAACAGGGTTATACTGTATTACTGGAATCTTGACGCAAAGTGTCTAAATAAATCTGCATGCCAAGTAGGTGACGGAATGTTAATTCCAATAGAGATTAGGGTCTTGTTCATTGTTTTGTGGTTTTTCAAACAAGAAATTTGATGCATTGTTATGATTTCGTCGTAATGTAATAGTAATGTAATTTACTTAAGGGCTAGTCTTTAGTATTTTTTGTGATGACGAAAACAGTGTGAGAGAATTCGTAACAGGAAAAATAAACTAATTACATATTAAAACTAAGTGATTTAAAAAAGATTTTACATAGCAAAATATGCACATGGAAGGTGTAATAAAATGTTAAAGGCAAAATACTTTGGTATTTTTTAGAATGTTTTCTAGCGTTGTTGTGTAAGTACAATTTACTGCAACAGTGGAATTTAAGGAAATATAGTTTTCTGTGGTTGAGTGTCATGAAATTGCAAATGCAAAGCTGAAAATATACTTTTGTGACAAGTTAAAAGTTAAAGCGATCTGATTATAATATAGACATTTTAATTTTGTATGCATAAAAGTATTGAGACAATTTTTGCAAAGTAAAAATTAACTAAGAACTTGATACTGTATCTGTTTATGACTAAAGAGCAACTTGTTCTGCAATTTATTTGTGGCTCTAACCTAAATAAAATAATAAATTTTCATATAACATGTCACCATATTTCATCCAACCGTTATATTTTTTAAGTTAATCACACCACCCACTGATTTGCAGAAAATGCAATGATACGTACATATGTAATGTATTCTTACAATATTTATTTTTCCTAACTTGCCAGCAACTATGGTTGTTTCAAAAATAGGTTTTTCCACTTTCCAACACACACTATCGAATCAAACATTCCTCTAGCAAAATCATTCCAACAGTTTCAAAAATAGGGTCCCTGATTCGTAACTTACGTGGAGGAAGTTATCAGCGCTCCATTATTTATGTCTGCTGAGCTAGCGTAAATTAAATAACTGTGCCATATACAAGATTTAATTTCGGACTGATTGTGACTTTTCTAGAACTAAAAAATAAAATTGTTTGTGTAATTTATTTTCACTAGGCAAATATTTACTTTCCTCAATTATTTTTGTCAGGAGTTCAGGAATTTGCCATGTCAGCATCTGCACTTCCAGCCTTTCCTGTGATCTTGATGGTGTGAAGATTCGCACACTTCTTGAATTTCAAACCACTAAGTGCTATTTTTTAAGGCCATGTTTACTCTCCTGTTTCTACTGTTTTTGTGGAAAATTATTTTATAGAGCCTGAACGAGAGCAGCTATCAAATATATGTTTGACAGTTCTGTTTAAAATTATTTTCACCATGTTGATCAATTTTTTATAAAGTCGGTAAATACCTTGGTTCTGGCTAATTATGAAAGTAACAAAATGTTTGTTAGTTGACTATTTAGTCGAAACTGCAGTTTCTTGTTTTGAAAAAACAAGTGTCTGTTTTTTTTAGCTGCTTTCCCAAACAAATCCTAGTGCTCTTTATTGTCTGGTTTATGCATTCATTCTTGCATTTGGATAACATTTTACTGGGGAGCAAACAATATCTGCAGACATAATACATGCTAGATAACAAGCAATACTGCTATCTGCAGCTGCTGTGATCAACGAAACATGAAGAAGTGTTACAGAGAGACACACAGTGAGCATTACACATGTCAAGTGAGCTGTTTTGTTATCAGCCACCATCTTGTCCCATGCTTTATCTGGCTGACACATTTTGGTGAAAAATTTGCGTAACTGCAAATTTATATAGGCTAAGTAATAGGCTTACCTTAACGTAACTCGGCACCTGCCTGTAATCATAAATGCCCTACGTCTTACGGTACGAGGCGTGATGTTAATTTCTACAGAGTCCATTGTGCGCTACTAGTGTTCAAATTTTCTACCCATCCAAGCTAATACTGTAGTAGTGTTCAATCAATAATATCAATGTCGGCCTGTCTAAGCGTTCGCGAATTGATATTTCTGTGGCAGTGATCTTTGACTTTTGCAACACTTATTGCATAACTGTAACAAAATAATGCCAAAGAGAAGATACTAATTTAACTTTGAACTTTTTGGTGTAAAATATTAATATCTATGTGCATGACTTTCCAGTGCTTTGTGCCAAAAAAAAAAAATGTGTATTTGTATTGTAAAGTGATACAATATATGTGACTGTTTACTGTTCAGCACTTCTTAGTATTCAAGCCTTACATATTATAGTGTCCTACATTTTTACCTAGTGTGTCCTACATTTCAGTAAAAGCAACTGGTAACCCTTTTCCTACATAAATAAAAATATCATTGCTGCTCTTTAGTAAAATACACATATCAGCGTACTTCTTTCGTAGCCATTGAACATGAGTTGATACAGTATTTTGAAATTATGTTCTGCTGTATTATTCATTGATATTATGCTATAATATTAATGCAGTTGATGGAAAATATAATTATTTTTGTTCATAGTTCTTTAAAATTGAAATTTTTTTTAGCTTTTCAGGTTTTGCATATTTTAATTTGTATTGACTATAAACAATTACAGTAATTAATAAATTTTTTTTTACACATTTTCACATTTGCAAAATAATTTTCTTAGTCTCCTTTTCATACTCGTTAATTTTATAGACTGAACGCAGGTTTCATTTTTTGCTCTGGCTGTGGTTTTCAGTGGTTCCTGAGAAATTGCTCCAGGTGAATCCTGGGATGGTTTTTTGACAAATGTGACGAGCTCCTCTCCCAATCCTGTCATATGAAGTTGTGTGTCACATTCTCTAATGACCATGCTTTCAAAGAGATGTGAAAACCCACTTACCGTACCTTAAATGTGCTCAATTTGGCAGGTTTAGTTACCATTACAAATTTTTAGTAGACCAGAAAGCTTAGCTTCATAGTTTTGTAGTAATAGTGGTGATTTGTATTCGCCATGTTGGTAGGAAAGTCAATACAAGGTGTCTGGAAGAAGCGTGGACTTTGTGCTAAAGAAGAAAAAAGTTGGATGGTGGCCTCGTATTACTGGAACACCACAGAAACCTGCTTGGTTGAAGGTAAGTTCACAATAACCTGGCTTAGGCCGGCCAAGATTTCATTTGCATGTATCAAAAACTGTAGCTGTAAACATGTTGCTGTAATTATATGAACATTTTAATTTGAAATAATTCATATTTAACTATAGGTGGTTCAGGATACAGTGGGCATTCCTGAAAGTGTTGCATGTAAATACAAACATTGCCGCATACTTTTAGGCCTGTAAAATGCGTATGTCTACATTCCACTGCACGGAAATCTGTTGACTACAATACAAGTGATGAGTAATGGTTATTAACAGTAAATTGTTATGAATACCTGCAAAGTAACTTCTTTGCGTGATAGGTTTTTGCTCTTCAACTCTTTATTTTATTCACAGATGTTCCTCGGTGTTTTCTTCTGAACCACAAGACAGTAAAATTAGTATTCATGCATTAAATTTCAACTGTTTTGCAAGCAAAATGTTAATGTTGAAGTTAAAGCACATCAAATTGTAGATTTAATAATGTCACAATGGCAAACCGTGGCAGATGTTTCCAAAACGGTCGTAAATATTATATTGATAAATATCTTTATTATGAATTAGGCTTATGCATATCTGCGGTCCAATATCATCTCATATACAATACAGTTAATAAACATTCAGGCTCTCAAACTTAAGAAAATTGAACATTAAATTTTAAATAATTATTTTGTGCTTGTCCTACATTCTAAAATATGCGGTTGATTTTGTTTAACTGCTTATGATGCTCACAAGTAGAGTTATGTAACACGAAAATAATTACATCAGTTTTATTCCACGCCATACTCGATAAAAAAAATGCTAATTTCTTCTAATAAAACTTTTTTCCCTGGAAATAATGATTGTGTACCCAAGCATAAAAAATACATTCAAACAAAAAGGAAACCAACAAGCGGATAGCAGTTGTCTTTGATTCTTTTGTATTTGCTCTTTCGTTAGTCCGTTTTGCTGATGTGGTGAGATGAACTTGAGGTTGAACAAGAACTGCTAATATAAATGCAGAAGTAGGAAGAGGGGTTTTTATGATTAAGTCATAGTCCAATGCTGCTAACTAGACTTGAGATTAGAATTAACAAAAACCTCAATTAGTGGGAGGCTAGAGACAACTGAGACTTTCTAAATCCCTCAGTTGTGCATAAATACTAATCAGTAAGCTATGTTGTGTAGATTGACTTTGACCGCTGGAAGTCAGAAGATGACATTGATGAAGATGAAGCAAGAAATATTGTGGAAGACTATCCCAATTTGTATGACAAGCTGCTAAAAGATGAGTTGGGTTACAGGAGAGGTAAGCTGTAATAATTTTGCAAAATATTACATTTGCTTATTAAAAGTATTAAAAACACTTAATTTAGGTAGAGTAGAACCTCAATCTAACTATTCCAGCTGTATCAACACAAACAATCTAACATCATTATTCTCAGGGAATTGTCAAAAGAAATTAAAATCAAATTTTTTCATAATATAAAATTAACACGAAAGGCAAGTTGCTATTTATGGTTACTAAGAAATTTAGAAATATTCTATAGCATGGAATAACATAATGCAGTTACAATCAGCTAGTGTGCACTCGGAAGTGTGCGTCTGCCAAGTTACCTGCAAGGACAGCACTAATATAAGTGAGAAGTATGGTGCTCTCTTTTCTTCCTTCTCCCTTCCATTCCTTAGCAAAAAATTAAAAATTCCCACTGAAAGTGTAAAGAAAATCTTGGTAAAAATTTACTGAAATACATTTGTGTGCCACTAGAATAAAATAATGCAGGAAAAAGAACGAAAACTGATTAAATATGTGTTTGTGAGTCCACAGATATAAAATAATATCTGTATACAGTAGAATCCCTTCATAGCAAAAACACGGCTATAGCGAAGTCTATTTGAGGAACAAAAATCGGAAAAAAATTCCATGAAAAATGTGAATTTTATGAGTAGAAACATGTTTGGAGAATCGGGTGAAGCAGGCTTGCAGCGAGATTCGTGACCATGTGAAGCAGACTTGCAGCAAGATTTGTGACCATGTAAAGAAGGCTTGCGGCGATGTATGTGACCTTGTGAAGTAGGTGTTCATTATCTTGACAACCGGATGTACATTTTACCTCCACCCCTCCCGGCGACACCCCTCCCCCCTCCCTCCACGGCACTGTCATGTGAGTCATGCTTCTGCCTGGTCATCTCACTTGCCTCCCCAAACCCAAGCACGCGTTGTTCTAAAAATAGAATTGTGCCTTTTATTTCCCCCTCCCCTTTTCAACTCAGGTGACTGTTGGCTACGTTTCCGTAGTTAATCATTGTGCTTTCAACCGTGTAGTTTTGCATACAGCTTGCTTTTCTGATTTTATTTATTAAGGGTTTTGGATTTTTATATACGTACAGTCGAACCCCGCAACTACGACACTGGCTACTCCACCAGCGCAACTACAACAGTATTCTCAATTCCTGCCAAAAAAAATTTTTTTTAAATAATTTTGAAGGAATAAAATGGAAAAAATTAACTCGCGAGCAGGTAAGATTATTTAAAATACTGTATGTTCGTTAGAATTCAGCTATAATTAGAGGCCCGGAATTTTGCAAATGAGAAGGAATGGCGATAAAATGTGAATGTCTCTTAGAAAATGATTAATTCTCCGGGAGAGTGGCACCCCCAAAAAGCTTCCGCTCAGCTCAGATGGCAACACTGCTATTCTGAACAAGAACTGTGTGTTCTGACTGAATAATGGCGGACATGTGCAGTTTCTTCACTAATAATAATTGCTGCCGGCTGTGCTATACCTGAGTCACACACACACCTTGCATACAGAAGAAATGCCTCTGGGAGATACGATAGCACTGTCTCTTTCCCTCACACACGCACCCACACAACTACTTGTGCTTATCTCTGCTTAGCTTGCTACAGCTCATATTTTACTCCGTAGACCTTCAGCTTTTTGAGATAAGCTGCAAGGATGGCGGATGAGAGGACGCATTCGCTGTTCTGATTCACCTTCATGCCCACACAGTCGGCCGTACATGTTTTTTTCTTTTAGTTTAGTGGCAATTTCAACATTTACTGTACACTAATTATAAATTATAATTTAACACATTAAATGCCCCATAAACTTGAGCGAGAAGCAATAAATCGTTGCGGGCTGGCCGTTGTATTGTTCAAGAATTGTACACACCATCTGGAAGAGCGTGGGAACAAGAGTAAGTCACATTTTTTTGTCTTGGAATGAGTCTGTTTGGACAGCTGAATGGGAAGAAAGAAAAATAAAAAGCAAAAAAAAAATCATGGGTGGTGGGCCGCGTGTGAAAACGAGCATGTCTAGCTTTAGCACTGCTTTTCAACGAACTATCTAGATTTATTAGCGCTCACATAGGTCAGAAATGTTTTCTGTCGGCACACTGCCGGAATAAATTACAAACTTGTGACCTTGCTCAAAGTCAATGCGTATACGTGCGCCCACTTATGTTACTCCTAATTGGCTTCGAACTTAACTTTGTGCCGCCGCGAAACTCAGTTCAATGTTCTCCCCAGCAAAAATTTTTAGCTGGGTGGATTACGAGACCAGCTGGGTGCATCGTGGAGTAAGCTTGATGGTGTTAATGGGTATGTCTGTACTAGCGCCTAGATCCAGGACCTCTAAGCACAGTGGCCCATGCGCAGTAACACCTTCCCTCCACTCGTCCCTTCTCTTTCCAACCCACCATGCTCTCTCTCTCTTCAGCCATCCCCTCCCTTCGCCCATCCATACCCCCTTACACGCATTCTCACGTACGGACGGAAGGAGGCTAACCTACGGAGTATGAATTAATTTACACAAGCGATTCCTTTGCCGCGCGTCACTCGGAGACGAAGTATAACTGAAATTGTGCTGTGTCTTCTCACATACTTTTTTTCTTTACATTATCCTCCAACAACACAGTAAATGACTATATGTAATTTTTCTCAAAGATGATTTTCACGGTCTTGTATATTTTGCTCATCAACGAGCATCAACACGGCTATTGAAATATACTCAACAATGTGTGCTATTGTTTTACCATAGCGCTGTTATGTTCCGGTTACTGTTTGGGAAATGCGAAAGGTAC